>CABEEJ010001655.1:0-27334 GCA_901482245.1 Timema douglasi
TGCAATTTTTGTAGCAAAACATTTTTTTCTTGGACAGAACAGATAAAATATTGCTCCGGTAGAAATATAGTTAATTTTCTTCACAAGGTGATATCAACTGTTCTTGAATATCTGACATGAGCGTAGCGACATTAGATGACAAACTTTTTAAATGAAGAAATGAAGTTGTCATTAAATTTCAGGATTGTTAGGATCACCATATGAAGAAAATTAATTTTTATTTGCCTTATCGAATTGAAACAATATTTCATTTATTTTGACCAAAAATATATTTTTTTATAAAACTGCAAAAACACTGACCTTTTCTCGTGTCGCCTATATCCCCAACTTAAATTATCGCCTTTCTATAAATTACGTTTGGCTGTGATTATTTCCTAAGATATCAGCTTGTTCATATCCTTCAATACAAACATGAGATGGTATCCATTGAAAGGCTATTTGTTTTCCCAGGTTTTGTAGTAAATTCGATGTATGATATATTGAAATATAGAAGTGTGTATTTACTAATGTGTGTGTTAATATATGAAAAAAATGTTAAAGCACAATAATGTTATGTAATAGGGAAGAAAACCAAGAAAATAATTAAACTTCTCTCCTCATTTCTTCAAACATTAAACCAATTCCATCTTCTTAACAATTCACAGTTACACATGGTTTTAAATATTTGCAACTATTTCTGTTTCATAACACTAGATAAACATACAAAATAACCTTAATATAACTATTGTGAGTTACATATTTGAAAGTAATGTTAAGTGTTTTTTTTCACTACATTTTCTACAACTATTCTAACATATGACAACAAAACTTTAAGGGACAGTTTTAAACATTTAAAGAACTAAGAATTTAAAAAAAGGGTAAAAGTTAACAAACCTCTTCAAGAGTAGACTTGGGTTTGTCCTTCATAGTGGACAGAGGTTGAGTTGTATATGTGGAACGAGCCTCCCCAATGAAGTAGCGGTGACGGACTGTTTGGTCCCTCTTGGATGAGATTAGTGTATCTAGAACACACAAAACATGCAAATACTGAAATAAAATATTTGTAAATTGTATTTACAGTACACTAAATAAGTAAAGCATCATAATAACAGATTATAAGATCTCCATACACTGAAACCAACATTTAGATGCAAATATTCATCGTAAAGATTCATCATAATCTCAAGGCTGACATTTTTCATAGATATATTTTTTCTCTTTATTGTAAAGTTAAAAGTGAATTATTTAAAAAAAAGTACAATATTGACTTGCTAGCTCCACTAAGTCAACTAGAATTTGTTCCACAAGTAAAGTCTAATATGAATAGGATGAGCACACATTTAGGGCTGTGGAGTCAAAGTTTGAAGCAATTTTGGGTGGAGTCTGAATCAGTAAAAATGTATAGGTTCCGACTCTAGCTTCAAAATAAAAACTAAATCTATAATTATAAAATGGAGAGAATGTGTATGTGTGTGTCTGTTTAACATGAGCATCGCGCGATATCTATTCCAAACAGAGGTCAAATTAAAAAATTAGTAGCCCCTGTGTAAGAACATGTGCACCCTGAGGCATGTAATGTCCCTGATTTGACCCTGAAGAATATTTGAAAGCATTGACAATATTCTCCTTAGTTATATATATTATTTTTATTTGAATTTTATATTTTATTACTCACTGCTTAAAACCAGTCTTCTTCTAAATTATTCAGATATGATAGTTACCAGATTCTAACTAGGAGATTACTAGTTATTTCTTGTTAAGTTCACACCCTGAAGTTAGGAGGCATCAGCTACTGTAACTAACTTCAGTGTGTGACGTAAAGTTGAGTCAAAATTACAATGTAAAAGTCTTTTAAAAATCAACTTCCTGCTATTGAACAACCCATAATAATGTAGATGTTCAATTTGAGGCAGTGTCAGGTTCTAGGCAATTCTGTATCCTTCTATAAGTTTTCATGAACTAAACATTCTATTAAGTTCCATTGGACTGAGTATATCACGAGTGATGTAATCTCAGAGCTCATTGTGGTGCCAGTCATTGTCTTGAACAGACGTGTGTTAGGCGCTCGTCTCTATTATGTGCAACATGGTCGTTTTTATATACAAGTATCAATAATTATCATTGAATAAACCAATATCAAACTCTATCTGAAGTTAGTCATAAAAAGTGAGGCCCAATGTAGGAGAGTGATAACTATTTTAAACGTTATAAATGACTTCCAAACGTGGGGCATTTATCACCAAAAATATTACGTTAAGGTGGCAATTAGCGGCCCAACATAGACCAGCTATAAGAACATAACAATTGGCATTCAAACCCGGGGCCAGCTAATAGTGGCATAACAAATGGCGGCCAAGTAAGGGGCACGTTATGACAGCATAACAGGCAGGAATTTTGAAATTTGGATTAGATTTTCTTTTAATTAATTTTAAACTGGATTAGAAGACGTATACTGAAGTGGTTTTTTTTCTGTCTGTTAGAAGCAAAGAAAATTGTTACCCAGGACAACATTGAGTACTTGATACTTCATCTACTAATATTATAAAAATATATATGCAGGCTCTAATTTATGGAAGGGTGATCAGCTGATGTATTACCAAAGTTAACATATTTATTTATGTTCTCAAATTTTCTCTGTAAATAGTAAAAAGCTTGAATTTGATATTATTTTCATTGTGTCAATAAATGTCTTACTTCATTCATTAACTCACTATAATGTTTTTTTAGTTAGTTCTAGTTTACAAAAAGAAAAATACATACCTAAATCTTGTTTAAAGTATCCAAATAAAAAAACATTAATGTGTTTCAAATTGTTATGTTGTGCAAAGTCCAGCTTTCAAAGAAAGGTTGGTAAAGTAAGTCCTCAAATTACAAAGACTCAAGTACCTAAAAATTCATAGCCAAGCAGTTGCAATATTTCGACTTACTAGTGTTGTCGAGGACATATTGCCATTTCATTTGTTTCTAATTTGAGTGCAAGAAGTATGTACTCAAAGTTTATTTTTCATAAGTAGAACTTGTTTATGGAAGTAATTAAATAATTGTACAATATTATGTACATGACCAGCGAGAACTATATGATGGAAAGGATCTTTAGTTATTTACAATAGCCCCTGACTGACAGCTCACAGCTGACAGCTGACGGCTTTGAAAAGTTAGCAGAGCAAATTATGTATCCCTACGGCGAACCAAATGATCTGCAAAAAACATATGTTTAGCAGCTGTCACTTTTGACAGTCAAAGTTTAGGTAATACCTAAATGTTGACTGTCAGAAAGTGAGCTGTGAGCTGTCAGTCAGCACCAAAGAAGCCATGGGGCTACTGTATGTAGGGTGTATCAAATATCATATTCACAAATTTTGATAAATTATACCTAGAAATGGGAATCAAAACCATGAGGCTTGATTTAGTGCACCATTGCTCTACCACTGAGCTATCCAAGATTTGTCCCATGCTCAGGGTCATTTTTAACTCATAGTTTAAGACAGTATGTGAGATACATGTGGATATCATCGGTTAAACTTGAATGACAGTTCAAACCATGGAGTTTTTAGCTTTAACACCATTCGATTTTTGTAGTTTTTCAACTTGTACGGAAACCTTTAGAATAAATTACTGTGCAATTCGAGGACTTACTGTAAATAAAAAACGTACAAATCAATCCAAGCCAGCTTCATTAACGCTTTAATGTATTTAATGTTGAGTGAGTCTTACTCTTTTTGCGATATCCTTTGGAAAACGGTTCAGAATCCAGAACCAAGCTAAGTCTGAGAGGTGAGTAATAAGTCTTACTGCCAAGCCTCCTGGAGCGTGAGGCTGTCGACTCCTGGACTTTCACCACCTGTATATCATCATCATCATCTTCTGGCTCTGTACACGTGCGTTGGGCAAGGGGGCGTCGACGAGCGCGGGCAATCACACGGGGTTTACTTTCCCCTATTTCCAAAACCTGTAACACAGTAAAGGAGCTAAAGTTATAATCATCACCATTTTGATAGTAAAGTGATGAAAATGTGATTTAAATTGTATACCTACATAGGAGGGAAAACAGTTTCTAGTTTATCAAGAGATGATTAAAACTAATGTACTCACATCGTCATCTCCATTGGAGATGTTGATGACATTTTGCTTGTCAGATCCCTATAATCAGAAAAAAAAAAGAATTTAGTTAACTTTTTATATCCTGTGTAGTAATGAAGGAATATAAATAATATTTAATTGTCTTGGACACTATTTTGTATTACATTTAAAAGAAAAAGTGTAGTTTAGTAGTTTAAAATAAAACAAATAGGCCACCTGAGGTAGGCCTAGTATTATTTTTCAATTACTTACCGATGCAAACGGCCCTTGGTTGACGACTTTGGACATATTTGAATCTGACCAACTACGGTTGTGAGATGAGAAATCTTGAACATTAAAGAAACATTTTTTTTTAATTTACTTAGAATTTACTTGAATGATAAACTTACATTAAGTTGTTAAAGTTAGTATGCGTTGCTTGACCTAAGTAACTCATTATTAGAGCCTGGATTTTTATGCTACTAAGCTACATATTTTGATCCTGCTAGTTAGAAATGTGAAAAGAAATATGTCAGCGAATTAGGTTGTTTGAGGCTGTATTTTCAAATATCTTACAAAATATTAAATATTTTGGGTGTTTATTTTATCATGATATTATTTTTGTGTTTTTACAGGGGAAAATACTTTTAAATGATATGTCCCTAGTTTTCAGGCAACCTGTAATTTCATAAAGAATGTATCCAATCAAGGAATGGCTTTTATAAAGTCTAAGTTAAGTTAGGTATGCTGGCTCATCAGAGAGGATAACAGTTGCCATAATGTTAATTTTTGTCTGATGTTTCTCTTTCTGTGACGAGGAGAACGCGGCGTTGTCAGATAGTGGCATCAACAGGACATCTCTCGACTAGTGTGTCAATTTTTTAAGCACATTGTAAACACATTACATAATTCTTGGATCTGATTAGCTCATTTTTCTGTTATTTGGTCAGGAAAATAAACGGATATATATAAAACGACAATGTTAAGTGTAGTATAAAAAAAACTAGGCCTAGTATGTTTTGATCAAACATTTAACCTCAATCTGAAAGAAATAATTCTACAAAACCCCACCTAAGCCCAAATCTTTTTTCGACCACAGCTTCATACGTGTAGTTAGTTGACAAAGTATCAGATAATAGAATGCAAGTGATAGCAGATAGGCTACTATAAGTGTTGTGTAGAAACAGCCTTAAGAAATTTGTAGCCATAAACATAAACTGTGTTCCAATAATATTTGTGTATTATGAAGTGAAGAAAGAAGGGGTATTCAATGTTACATATCTTACCATCATTACATATTTTAATATATTTTTTAAATTATTTTGCTAAATATTTATATACATATTTTGTAGGTTGATACTACATAAAAACCCGAGCTCTATTCATTATCATGTGGAGCTAAGCCAAAACAGGAAACTTTTTTTTAAAAAACTATGACAACTAGGTCAATTTCTAAAATACAAATACAGCTCATTTTGGGATGTTTCATTAGAAAATGTTTGTATTGGTTCTCTCTTTAGCCATCTGTTACATTTCCAAGATGAAATCAATCTTTTTGTAAGTTTATAAGTTACAAACACAATCTTAATCAATTGTTTTAGTAGTACCTAGCTCAGTACTGACTTTATTTGTGCTTGACTCAAGTGATGCATTTTTGCCTGGGATCAGACAGACCTAGATTCTAAATAGTATACAAAATATATCAATAGCATTTGGACCAAATGCATAGGCCTAGTTATGCTGGACATTGTTAAAAAACAAGTTATATGTATAAAATTGGATTATACACAAAATTAATTAATGGAATATATATGTACTTAAAAAAACTAATTGTAAAGTAATTTTTATAGAGTGTAAGCCCCAGCATGTGTATTAACCTTTAGATTGATAGTTATGGGGAAACCCTCTTGAATTTAAGAAGTGTGTGTTTCTTCCGGAAAGTCGAATCTGCTTGGGATCACGTATGCAGTATTCATAATCTTTATCATCATTTTCGTTGACTTCATCAAATCTAAAAATAAAAAGAATTTCAGTCAACGTTAACTTACTTGATATAATTATAACTATTATTATTATTAGCACCGCGTCTTACTACCCGTTCGGGTTATACACACTTACGCTAATGTGTAATGGTAGGGTGATTGTGAGATGAAATGAAGGACCTACAGTTTAACGTGGAATCCGAACCACGGTGGAGACCTGGCATTCCTCACATTCACAAGATGTCTTGTCAGAGGTGAAGGAAGGGTTTGGTAAACATAAATCTTTGCCGGGACCAGGGATTGAACTCCGGCCACCAGCATAGAAGTCTGACACCTTACCCCTAGACCACCAGGTCACCCATAATTATAACTATTTCATAAAGGTATATTTGAGGAAAACCTTTTTTTCTCTTTACGAGGCAATTGCATTATATTTGGAAGAAGGTACAGGAAAGGTGGATAGATATATTTGTTTCTATCCACCTTGCCTGTACCTTCTTCCAAATATAATGCAATTATTTCATAAAGGTGAGTGCAGATGTTACTTTGCTATAAAGTATGGCTTTAAATAATTGCAGTTGTCTGGTTTTGCCAGTGTCTTAATATTCTTTAAAACTTGAATCAAAATAAAACGTTTAGGAGTGGTTGGGTTAGGAAAAACATTGTTTGTTGGATAAATTCAAAAGTTTATGTTGGGAGACTGGACAGGGTTTTAGGGTAAGTTAGGAGATTTGGAAGGAAAACATCAAGACAGGATGAATAATTGTATCAAATGATTGTATACTATAAAATAAATACACCATAGCCTAAATATATTGTTACAAAAGGAATATGCAAAGGGGAGAGAGGGGAGGGGGTTCATTTTTTTACCATCAATATACCCAAAAAGACATTTCTAATGATAATTAGTCTAGATTTTTATGTAATTACATATTTTAATCTTGCCGAATTGATAGGCTATGTGAAAATAAAAATGTCTGCAAATTAGGTTTTGGACTGTATTTTCAATTATAATTTAATATATAATTTTTATATATTTTAATGAATTAGCCTATACATAGAATAAACATATATTTTCTAAGATATTACACAAAATTACATATTTTGCATGTTTTTTATTGCGGTATTATTTTTATGTCTTTCTTGGGGAAAATAATTTAAAATGTGCCAATAATTTTCAGGCAACCTGTATTTTCATAAAGCAATTTATCCAGTGAAGGGATGGTAGAGAGCAAAGTCCAAGCCAGGTATGCTGGCTCATCAAAAAGGATTAAAGTTGCCATGCGGCGTTGGCAGATAGTGGCCTGGGCATCATGTCTTTCATGCGGTGTGTAAATTTGTAAACACAAGTCAAAGAGTTGTAAAAACAATAAAATAATTAAAATACAGTGTTTTAGTGTAAGATATTTAAGGAACTCGGAGTTTAATGAAAAATATGATGTTCACATATAGAAGGATGGGTTTTGTTCAGTTGGAATAGTTTTTAATAGGGCCTAGTAAAACTTTTATCTATTATGTTAAAAAATACTTTTGATCCAATGTTGCAACATTCTTTAGGTACTTTTTATTTGTAATATCATTGAAAAAAGCAGCCAATCAAGTATTTTAATAGGTTAGTTAAATGATAAATTTAGTAATTAAAATGTCTCTATACATATGAAAATTTTATGGAAATAACTGGTTTGTAAATGTATAGTCTATCAATCCAAACAAAATAATATGTTGGTTTAATTTTAATAGACTTTGAAGGTTCTATTAAGCTCGGTTGATTTTTTTTAAATATATAAAAATATTGAGTTTGCTACGGGGGGGGTTATGTTCAAGGTGGGCTTGCTGTAGACTTTTGAATCTCACGATAGTTAGCCTATTAAATTTTCATAATGTGACCTGGAACAAAGATTGAAGAATCACTTCCTTATTGTGTACTATTCTTGTTACAAACACTATTTCACTAACCTAAATGTGCTTTTCCAAAACTTAATGGCTTTTTTCACTTTTATATTTTCGACCATTACATTAGTTTTGGACGAACAGTAGGATAGTAAGAGTGATTTCTCACGCACCAAAATGGAATCAATTATAAATTGAACGGTTTGACAATCCAATATCTATAAAACTATACTTCTGTCAAATCAACTGAAAAAGAGTTCAGTTCGCCATTTAGTCACATCGAATTGTAAAATAAATTATTCAACATAAACAGTCAAACTTATATTACTATGTAATTTGACTACACAGTTTGAAAACTGTATTATTAAATATTGCACTTATAGGGCATAGGCGCGCCTACCTCCGTTTAACAGACAATTCCTCTGCCCCTTCATTACTATTGATACGAAAAAATTTTAAAATATAGTTTTTAATGGAAAAGAAAGAAACTCCGGATAGCATAATTCACCATGAAATTCTAAATGATGAGACCACTGGCAAATTATGATCATTTAATTGACTCACATTTAATTTAAAAAAGACAATATCGAAATCAACTATACAAATAAAAATATGGCTGTTCATAATAATAATAGACAAAACAAACAGCAAGCTGCCAACTCTCTAATATAAAGAGCCTACTCAATCACAAGCACTTGAAAAGGATTGTATTTTTCCCAACAGGATTCTAGTTTTATTTCTTAGAATAAATGTAAAACAAATTATTTATATTAAATTTATGGTACAGCACAATTGTAAATATTTTCTCGTAGGGTTATTAAAGTTTGTGACAAAAGTTTTAAAAAAATCAGCAAACTAAGGAATAAAACACTCTTCAAATGTAATTTTTGACAAAAATACTACCAATAGCTATTTTTTTAATTATAACTTTTCTAAAATTGATCATCTGTAAAATAGACTATAATGATTTTTCATTAAAAAAAAATAAAAACATATTTTTATTTATCATCCTATTAGTTTTAAACAAAAAAAAGTTTGAGCCTTATTGGAAAGAAATTGTATTAGCAACATAAACAATTATAAAACCTTACTTATTAGGTTCGTAGGAAGATAGCAATAATAATAATAATAATAATAATAATAATTTAGAATTCTAAAATGGTCACGAATCTTTAAGAAGGTACTTTATAAAGATGAATTAAAACAGGAACGATCACAGCTTAACATTCCTACGTGGTGTAATGTGGTCAGGGTTTTAGGCCCTTAGCTCTCAGCCTTTTCATTTATAAAAGTATATTAGTTTTTCCTTTAGTTTACATATTAATACACTCAAGATACTGAGAGTACTAAACTGATAAATACATTGTTCTTTTCCATTCATCTAGGCCTAATTTAATTCTCTTTATTGTTGGTATAGCAATTTAACATTTATTTATTATTAATACTGGTACATTTTTATGCATAAGCTGGTAGTTCTGTTTAAAGTATTTTCTTGCCTGTTATGTATTTAGTTTTTAGTTCTTTTTAATACCTCGGTTAATAAACTACTTTTTCAATCCGGTAATGTTTGATGTTCATACTTCAGAGTAAACTTTATGAAAACCTGTGGTGGCACGTTTTCATTTATTATTATCAAATGGTTAATTATAAGAAAGTGTGGGGTTTTATGGTAATTATAAGTTATGTAAATCATAACCAAAGCTGTAAGCAATATATGTTTTAAATTTCAATTCATTAACTTCATTTTCAGGCCTTTAAACTTATAATCTAATAGTTTTTCATTATTTAAAGTCTTTGTTGGAATATTAGAGTCATCCAAATTTATTACTTTTCATTTTAAGCATCGTGCAATGTATTAATAACTGAACCCGGAAGCTGGGAGATGCACCTGTTCTTGCACGTGTGGTCTTTCAGGGGAGG
This sequence comes from Timema douglasi, assembly GCA_901482245.1. Taxonomy (NCBI): domain Eukaryota; kingdom Metazoa; phylum Arthropoda; class Insecta; order Phasmatodea; family Timematidae; genus Timema; species Timema douglasi. The sequence goes on from CABEEJ010001655.1 coordinate 9,831, forward strand.
GGGAGGTTTTGGCGCGGACTCCTGGCCAATCAGTGCCTCTAGTATAGCGTCTGTTTTTGACCTTATCTGGAAGGGAAGCGTCAGACGTGGCACTGGCCGGTTAGCACGCAAAGAGTAAAGACCGGTACTCTCAATTAACTTATCGTAACTTTCAAGATGGGAGAAAGTAGAGGTAGACCAGGTGGCTAAATAATTATCTTTAGCTATGTCATAATTAGTTCGTGTTTCTAAATTAAATATCCTTGGTACTAAAATGTAAATGATTTATTAAAATAAAACTTCAAATTCAAATGCTACGCTAAACAATATCTTTTTTAATCGGCTGTGTACCTCTACCCCCACCATTATATATATATATATATATAACCCCGAGATGCTCTACCGAAACAACTGACTGCCGTGGACGACAACGTAAGAAGATGAGAAGGCGAGGCTGATCATCAAATCAGCTGACGAGGCTGACTGGGTACAAAAAATGGCGCCTAACGCGGGGCTAGTTCTCAACCGCAGATGACTGTTGTGGTGACTCGTTACAAAAATGGTGCCTAACGTGGGGCTAGTTCTCAAACGCAGATGACTATTGCGCTGACGAGTTACAGTGGTACATATTGAACCTGGATTGGGCTCCAAGCCATTTTTTGTGGGACTTGTCCCTGAACTTTCTAGTTTGTACCAAGGTGGAGGATTAGTTTTAAACAAGTTTACCCATCTCTTCAGGTGGGCTATGTCCTTGGCCAGCACTACTGTAGTCATGGTTGACTCGTAGTATCCCTCCTTCACCATCTTAAAAACGCTCTCGTAACATAACTAGTTCAAGTTTTCCATCTGCTGTAGGAACTCCAATACCTTCACTATTACTAGCATTGAACTGAGCAGCAACAGGATTAACCGGGAGCTGCATAAAAGAGAGCTGATGTAGAGATTGACTTGCCGGAACTTAGCTAGTCCCAAGCAGCCATATAGAGTGGCAAACAGTTTAACAATAGAGATAATAACCAGTGCAAATTCCACTAATAGCAGCATTCGTACTACGAGTGCCCCCAGTATGGGGCTTCTGTCTCCGTGCAGTGAATGAATCTCGTAGATACTCGGAAGCTTCACCAGCTGTGTCAATGCAACATAACCTGATACCTTCCTAGTGATAAAATCCCACGTTCCTGGAAGGGTGATACACCTCTTTGTCTGTGGTAGCTCAGTATAAGCCAGCTGCACTTTGTTGGTCAATTCACTTGCTTTGATCTCCTGTCATCTTAATGAGGTTCTGAGCCATTTGGTGTCAAGCACTTTCGTTGAGGCTCCATACCCACTCTTGAACAGTTTTTACTTGATATTGGCCTGGTTGAAGAACCTACCTAGGGACGCAACAGATCCTAGTTAATTTCCCCCATTAACCATAGCTTTTTTTCAAATACTTGAACTAGATCTCTTCACATTTCTTGGGGTCACACCTCTCCACAATAGCCAACAGCATACTTTTCGTCTGGCAATAGTTGTGTTTGACGCCGAGACTGGTTCCCATTGAGATACACCTCCTACCCCTTGAGTAGGGCAATCCGCCTTCCCGTGAAGATTGGAGCAATCATTACTACCTTTAAGGCTGCCTGCCTCTTAGCTCGCAGCTCCATGGAGCTGAATTGTAATTTCTGTACCTCACTTGTCATGTTCCTTTACATCTGAGGTCATGGACCTCTCGAAACATTTCAGCATCAACAGGTCTCTCTCATTTGTGGCCTTACTCTCTGGATTTTGAGTTTCTTCCTGGGAGCTTGGACTCTCTACCATATCACCTACATCCTGGAAAGTAGTCTGCAACTCTTTAATGGGTTCGGAAACTGTCTCACTACTTTCCTATGACGTCACATGAATCTGCTTGCCTTGACCTGACTAACGTACTGACAGTAGTTAAACCCTATGGTGTGGTAATTCTACTGATATCTCTATTATCGTGGATACCTCCTCTTTATGAGTACTCCCTATGAGCTACCTACTCAACACAGTCCTATAAAAAAATCCCTACGCAATAACCTGCTTTTCATCCACTGATAGTAAATCCCTTACATAAAAGACAAACACATACATATACAATAAAAATATAACCTTGGCGCTTCGCCCCTTTACCCACCATGTCAATTAAATCAGCCCCACGTTGGGCACCAAACTGAAAGTAACCCCCAAATAGTTTCCCAAATGTTTTTAAATTTTTTATCACTGTGCCTCACTACCTGTCTAGGCTATTTGCATATATAATTATTAATTGCTTTAACGGGTGGGTATGAGGAAGGATGCATTTTATGGGTAATATACCAAAATTTATATGGAAGGAGTGTGGAAAACACTCTAAGCAGACCCAATTAGGATCTGAGCTCAGATTTTCCCGTCCTCAGCAGGCTAGCATGATGCCTTAGATTATTTGGTCACTGAAACGGGTAACTGCCACTGCTACTACTACTATTACTGCTACTAGCTCCTCCACTTTGTCAATTCTAGAATTAGGTGGTACAAAAATAGAGGAAAGGGGATGTACACACACACACACATATATATATATATGCATTGTACAAATGTGCATATTTAGGTGTGGCTATAACTGTAGCTAACAAATAAAGTGGCTTGGAAATTTTATTTATCATGATATGCACACTCGTGCAGTTATCATTGTATTATTGGCAGCAATCAGCATAAGGGACTCCAGAGTCAAAGATGGCTACGTTATATTATAGCTCGTGATCTTTATTGATCACTAATATGTATCTGACAATTTCCACACATCTATCACAGACTCTGCCTTCAAATATGAGTGAAAAATGGGCCTGGATGACTCATTGATAGCTCTGTGTGTAAGATTTCTATAAAAGGGGGTAATTTGGACTCCAATAGTTAAATTACGTATTGGTTCTCAGCTATGTTGCTCTGTATAATTCTGGTAGACACTGACCTATTTCTACGGGACCTCTGGGTGACGTCAGAGTGGCATAAATAAATAAATAGAAGAAAATGAAAATATAATACGTTTGGCGACGTTGTCTATACTCTGAATTATTAGTTAGATAGCAAAAAAAACACAACGTTAGGAAGAAACTTCTATATTTATTATACCATAACACACAAATCCAAACTTTACCCCTTTACAATTTACTCTAGTAGATGATAATGGTGATGGACCATAAATTAATGAAACAAATAGCCGAAACTATTGTTAATGCATTTTAGTGGGGATATTCCCTCTTAGACTTTAGCACGTCCATCTTAGACTCTGCCTTTAAACTATGAGTGAAGAATGACCATGGGCACGGGACGAATCCTGGATAGCTCAGTGGTAAGAGCATTGGCGTACTAAGCTGAAGGTCCCGGGTTCGATTCCCGTGTCCAGGTGTCATTTTTCAATTTTCATAATATGAAACCATAAATTAGCCTAAAAAAAACTTTTATTAGGAATGTGCACTATATCATCAAAAGTTCAAGCTCATTTAAGAAGATTATTGACTAAAAAACCTTATGGTCATCAAAAAGCCTAAGTTAGTTATAAGTGTTATGCATTGGCACCCTCACTACCGGGTACCAGGCAGTTACTCGTCACATATTCTCTCGAGTTCTTGTTCAAATAATTGTCGTTACGGTGACCAGCTGTTGAGATAACTGTCTGTTCGGATGGTCCCAGCACACGTATTTCCACAAAGTCCAAATCTAACGATACAAATAGATCAAGAAGACATACCTTTCCAGCGATTGTTTTAGATACCTCTGAACATGCATCCAATCCTTATCATGGACACCCTTGGGCTCCTTTAGACAGGTAGCTAGCTTTCACCCAAGCAATATTTTCCATGCCACACGATTTTATTTTGACCTGCAGCATTTACGGGACACCTCAAGATTTATGTGTGGATGGAAAGTTGGAAGTCTCCTTATTTACAAAATATAATAATCCTTCCCTTTTGACTCAATTTCAAATCATTAGACCCTTTTTTATTATTTTTATTACTGTATATACATATTACCCAAACTACCGAATAGATTTAAAAAAATGTCTCTGGCTGGGGTCAGAGGTAGAAATATAAAACCAAAGTCGATAGAGAATTGACCCTTTTGAGCTCCTACCTCGCAACTTATTTCTGCATAGAGGGCAGCACGTGGTGAATGTCGTCGGTGGCTCAGCCGAGTAAGTGAATAATTTTGGGATGTAGTGTGCTATAAGAAAAATCACATGTGGTGTTATCAATGGTATACTGAGCTAATGGTCTTTGTTTCGATTCTCATGTCTCATTTTTCAATTTTTAGAATATATTTAGATGCAGCTATGATCGCAACTAATAAATAAAGTAGCTTGGTTGTACAATCCATTAAATCATTTTTGTTTTCAGTTGGACAATGCATATTGCTGATGACAGTATTAGGCCTTTTTTTTTAACCACAATTCTTGACGTCATATCATTAATTCATTTTATATCCTAAACTGCTGGTTGGAATTAGAAAATTGGATTAGATGAGCCTGTAGTGTTTTTTTTTTAACTACTGGAAAAATTAATTGGTGGCATTTATTAACAGATATTTTTGGAAAGCTTTTGTTAGTTTAGGTTTAGTAAAAATTGTTATAACCACTTCAGCAGTGGCATGGTATGAGCTATCACTCTCGAGATGGATTGAAATGCCAATGGCAGAGAGTTCCGGGTTTGAATCTAGCTCAAGTGTAAATTTATTGAGGGTGGCTTTTACAAAATGGTTTCTCCAATTCTTTCCCCAACAAATATGGCTACATTACTTCTAAATTCTACTATCCTCATCCTTACCCTACTAATGCAAACATGTGGATAACCAAAAAGGTAGGATGCGGCACAAAATTTAAAAACAATCATTGTAATATGTTTGCTATTAATACTATATACTATGGTCACTACTACAAATAATAATTTATATTTTTACATCCATTACTGTTCCTAGCCCATGGCTTGGGTCAGTTTTATTTAAGCCATATATTTTCCACAACCAGCTTGTTAGGCTTGTCATAGCTTCATATGCCTTATAATCTAACTTAAGACTAGGACAAACATCCAGTCCCTGACCGTTAATTTATCACTGTGAAAGGGAAACTTACATTTCACCAATGCTAATTTTTCGGCCATGCCGGGAATATAACCCTGGACCCTTAGCTTAGTAGAGACATACACTACCGACTGAGCTAAGGTGTCTGACACTACACATAATAATATAATAATAATAAATATTATTATTATTATTAGCACCGCGTCTTACTACCCGTTTGGGTTATACGCACTTATGCTAATGTGTAATGGTAGGGTGATAGTGAGATGAAATGGAGGACCTACAGTTTAACGTGGTATCCAAACCACGGTGGAGGCCTGGCATTCCCCACATTCACAAGATATCTTGTCAGAGGTGAAGGAAGGGTTTGGTAATCAGATAAATCTTTGCCGGGACCGAGGATTAAACCCAGGCCGCCAGCACAGAAGTCTGACACCTTATCCCTAGACCGCCAGTTCACCAACGATAATAATAATACATCCTAACAATTTTCTGCTATTAAGTATTTACAGGTTGATGTGGCACAAAAACTACAGTTACTAGAGTGAAATAATTATATTCATAGCTTCAGGAAAAGTTTGTCACTATAAAAATTGCCAGTTTTAAAGAATATGTCAAAAAAGCCAATCTTAGAAAGAAGTGAAATGAACCATATTCACAACAGTTATTTATTCCAAATTTACAAAATTTTAGCAGCATATCCTTCTCTTTTCATTGAAATTCTTATGTTTAGAAAGGCCTAAGTAATATTACTGTATATTCTTCTTTCATGACAGTGATTGAGTGGCATCCAAAGACAGTCTAGTCCTTTATTCTGAATTTCCCTCTCTTGTCTTAATTTTTGTTTAACTAGACATGGGTTTCAAGATAACAACTACAAAAAGTGTAAACAATAATTGTTTAGTAGCAAGTTTTTTATTATTTAAAGTCCATCAACATAAAAACACACAGCTCTGTAGCTAAGGAGATCTCCTACTGGAGGCTAAGACGTATATCAGACATTCAGAAAAATAGAATTATATAAGTGAAAAAACTTTTTACTTTTTGAGGTACATTTTGTTAGACATGAAAAAAGGTATATGAAACAAATTAAAAGAAGAATGACAATATAACTTTTACAATGGGATAGAAAAAAGGAACAAATATCATTATTTACATTGCCACCAGTGGAAAAGATGTAATGGCCGACTCTTTAAACACAAATGATTGTTAACACCGAATATCTCAAACTGGGTTTAATTCAAATGGAACCTATTGGGAAGAAGTGTAAAAAATACAACCACATCCCAAAAGAGGTAACCAAAAACAGAAAAGGGAAATAGGTAGAACAATGAGTTTATTTCAAAATATGGCTCATGCTAAAATGGAGGTCACAACTTTCATTATCAATATGTTCTTTTAAAAATGATAACTTTAGATTTTAAGTTTTGTTTTAAAAATGGTACAAAAAGGTAAAATGTATACATTTTCAAGGACGTTTAACCCAAAATGTTGCACTTGTGATTTTAAAGTAATTGGTGTAAAAAAGTATATGTAATTATTCTCAAACAAAATCATCTTTAGTGGGTTAAAAACAGAATGATTGTTTTAACGATTTAGATGCAACCGTAATTTTCATAAGAAATACTTCTACGTGAGGCTTTTTCTTTCAAGCAGGTGGTACTCCTAATCTACGTCCAAATACATATTTAAGATAATATAGCTATAGACCAAAATATTCATATATATTACGATTCTTCAATTATTTGAGTATAAATTTTGGAAATGTTGTGAAATTGTTTTTTTTTTAGTTCTTAATATGTAATTAATTAGTGCTTTAAGATTATGATTTAATAAATATGTGGAAGAAGGTAGAGGAAAGAGGGATATCATTCCATATTCAATAAAACATATCTCAAAAAGAAGTTTTCACTAAAGAGATAAAATTAAATAAATATGATAGAATTGGAGTAAAATGAAGCACAAATAAATGTAAAAACACATATTTACAAACACTTCAACATTAATATGCTACAAGGCCTCTTCTTCAAGAAGTAGTTGTAATATTTCTTAATTATAAACAAATTTGTTTAAAAATCAGCCAGTAGTTCTTCCCAAGCATTTAATAAACATTATGAATAATAGGTGGAAAATAATCACCAGCTTGATAACATTTCTAAAGTATTATTTTCGAATAGTAAAAACAAAAAAAAAACATTTTAGCAACTTTGTAAATGTGAATATATTTTAATAATCTGGTATAAACCACATAAAAATACAGTGCATCATATCACACACTAAGAGTTGACAAAAGGCTCAATAAACACAGTTTCTTGTCCATGTGTTTCACAAGTAACTATGAGTTAGGCTGAGTGCTTTAAATGTATATACAAATGGTTTTAAAATTAACTTAAAATATGTTCAAATGAGGGTTAATCCACCTCCCGAGAACTCTACCCTGGCCTGAGGTTCAACAAAGGCCAACCAATCAGAGGAATGTGAAGGGAGCAGACCCATAGAATGGCACTTGTAAAGTGCAAGTGCCACACTTGCAACATTGCCGAGGAAATAAACAAATTTTTGGCCGATAGCATGACTGCCTTCAATCATTTTGAAAGCTGGAACATAAGATACACAACAGTGAAAATAGAAAGTAGGCGAATTGATTTAAGTAAACAATATTATGGTTTCTAGAGGTGTTTGATATTTATAATTTTTCCTTGCCTTCAGCAGTTAGGGAGTTATGTTACCATACAAAGCACTTCAGATAGCTTCTAGAACTGTTTATCATTTAGAATTCTTTCTAGCCTCCAGCATTTAGGGAATGGGCCCACCAAATCCCCCCTGAAATTATTGGCTGGATACGGCCTTGAACCCTATTCCTTAATTTTCTTACAAATTGACTTAGCTGACAAAAAAAGTTAATAGATCTACTTTGAAGTATTCCTATCTCAGGTCGTGTGATCTTCAGTTGTCCCTTTTGATGGGTATTATAAATACATAAAAATAACACCAATATTATACTAAAATGTTGTCAATGTTTGCCGCAAAAAAATTGTATTTTATAAAAGGTGATTCAAATGTCCATTTGTGAATTTTTTTTGTAAAATGTATAATTTATTTGGTGTCTTGTATTTCATTGCAGCACTATTATTTTGTTTCTATGTAATGTGTGTATTTTGTTTGTTTATTGGTGTATTATAAAACAAAATATGTTAATACTAGGGGGTCGATTTTACCCTAAATGCCTTTTTATTTGATGAGAAGTGTGTATTCTGACAGATGTGGAATATGGTAATTGGTCAGCTTTAATAAGTCTTGTTGTTGGAACCAGTGGAATTGTAGTGTGGTTCATTACATGGTTCTCAAGACCCGATGTTCATGGGTTCAAGCCCAGCTGGGGTCAACAAATTTTTCCTGATTGATAAAAATCTGCAGCACAACTTACTTTGGAGAGGAAATAAAGCAGTCAGTTTCATATTGATTGTGGCATGTAAAAGAATCTCGGAACGTATGTGAAAATACTTTTCTGGCAAAATTGGTAGGCTATTTTGCTCTCGCCCATGGAAATTCTTGTGTGATGATATAATCAGTCAGTTCAGAAAGTGCATGTTAAATACCTCAAATATATAAAAATAAATAAATGTGACATGGTTAGAAACTTGAATTGGCGCCATGGGTGGTTGTGAGGTCAAGTGATCGAAAATGAACTAGCTTGTGATGTAGAGGTTAGGGGAACATTATCCTAAGAGAGTATATTTTTAAGTGGTGATTAAATTAAGATAGGTAGTGAAAATTTGTTTAGTTCATTGTTATTGTAGCTGATTTAACACCGTGGACAGTGGTTTGATACAATACAGCATTGTGTTCAGATTATCTGTTTAAAAAGCAAAAACAAACTAAAGAACAGTTTAGTGTTTGGTTATGTTTATAAAAAGGGGCTCAAAAAAATCCTGTTTTGATGTATGTGTTTCATGTGTATTTGTTTGTGAATGTTGACCTGCGATTTTTTTTCTGACAGGCCTGGCCTTCTTATTATATTTTCTTGTAAATTAAATAGAATTAAGAAATAGTAACTACATGATTAATTTCTTGTATATTATTACTCACTGGTCTGCATGGTAAAAAGAGCTTTGAGCGGCCGTACAATGAGCATCCCTACCATCATTATAGGGAAAATAGAGATAGAGTTGCCAGCCATGTACATTATGAAGAGGTTCATTGGCACCTATAAACAATGAAACAGTTCTGTTCAAGTTGGATCAAGAACACAGAGTAGAACCAGAGTTGTGGAGTCAGCACGCCACGCCTTAGACTACTACTCATCTAGTTTTCTAATGTCCGACTTTGACTCCTTCAGAAATGTTTAAACTATATTAATTAATAATAAAAATTTACCGGTAGTACATTAAAATTCTCCAATACATATTACTTCATGGGAAGCTTCTTTGGCATTGTGAATTTTTATTTGAATAAATTTGTCCATCCAAATTACAAATATTGGTCCCAACAAATAAAAGTATAAATTAAAATGATATAGTGGTCATATATAGTTATAATATTATATGTTATTATTTTGAAATCGGGATCAGAGTCTATCAATTTTTACCAACTCAGACTCCACCCAAAAGTGCTTCAAACTCAAGACTCCACAGCCATGGGTAAAACTGCAATTTTACAATATATTTTTTCCTTTGTTATCGAGTCTTAGTAACCATTTGGGTTATGCACCCATGTGTATTAATTATTCTAATGTGATATGAACAAAGAAAGTTTAATTTGGATAAAATGTACCTGAATGTATGTGAAGGGAGAGTGGAAAACCATTTAGGAAAAAAAAAACTTCAGTATATCCTAGCAGGATTAGAACCCCGATCTCCCTGTCATCTTCAATTTAGTCTATTAAAAATGTGACATCTTAGACCCTTTTATCATCAAACTGGGGCTAACCCATTATCTGGTGCGTGTTTTCACAGTTATCTACGCGTGGCCAGCAGTCATTTTATTACTCGTATACTCTTAACCAACACATATTTTTGCTTAAACACTTATTTTCTCAATTAATACTTAATTGATGGTCATAGTATAGCATTGAGCTGGTAGCCCTATCTACCAGCTTCAATATGAAGTATTTAGACTGGCTAAAAGTGCAGCGGTTCATTGATAGATGGCATTACAATGCCATATTGTAATAAAATGTCGATTTGCGCCTGCACCAAGGAACATTTGGGCAAACAAAGACGTTATTCCACGACTGCACTATGGAATGAATTAAGGTGGTTTATAACTCTGGCCTTTAGGGCCAGACTCAGCCCCACACACTCCAACTAGCTGGTAAGGTTTCATGAATGTTAAGTTTTAATCATTAGCTGACATAGCGTTTCACATAATAATGCAGTGAGTAGGCTAGTTTGTATGTAGTAACTTGAACTACTGTGATACAGAATAAAGTTATTTCATTTTATAATAAATCAATAAGGTTTAAGTGAAGTGTTCTTTAGCATTTATTAAAGCACTTATCAAGCCGAAGCATCATAGATTCAAAAACAGTTATCATATTCCTGAGCAAAAAACTTGTTAAGATGATCAAGGCTATGTCAGACACAATCCATTGTGGAAAATTGGTTTGAATGCAGTATTAAGGATTCTGTTAAGGTTTTGCGTGACTTTCTGATTAGAATCAATTTTGTTACAAATCACCCTCCCCCACCCCCATACCCTAAAAAAAGCCTGCGTTATATTTAAAAAAACATTAAATTGAAATTAGTGCCTACTTGTTTTATTTAACATTCAAAGTAAATTTTAAAATATTTTCCAATGAATCTAGTTTACTTCACATAGGACTATATGATAGTTTGTTTAGATAAATAAATTGAAATAAGCCCAGACGAGACCTTTAAGATCCTACCAAAGAAGGATATAGCACATTCAAGTACCAATAAGGCTTTTCTTAAGTGACATATTGTGTTTTAATGCTTTTTAGTTTTCATGGTTATGTACAGCTGGGGGACAAGGGGTGGGGTAGGGGATTATTTTGTTAGGAATCACCAATCGAGACCTCCGGTCAATAAAGAAATTGGTGCCAGAATTACGAACAGGAATAACCATTTGAGTGATGAAATTTTTGTTAAGCATATATTCTTTAATATATATATGGAAAAATTAAGCTTGATGGTCTAGTTTTCCAAATGGAAAAGTATAAAAGTGCTTTAGAGACATCTCATTTTATAAATATCTTTCTTGCTTTGAAGAGGTGTAATAGATAGATAAAACGTGAAGTGGCTAACCCAACACATATGAAAAAAACATGAAACTGTCTATTAAACTTTTTTATCTGAATTTTTGTAAGGTTGAGCTTCGATAGATAAGTTCATTTAAACATATGATTTGCTTGAAATTTATTTTTGTGTGAATTTTAAAATCTAACAACACACAAACATTGACTTATGAAACATATATTTTATTTTACTACTTTATTTGCTTTAAGTAATGCTTTACAATAGTACACTCAAAACGGATAAAATGGGATTATTTCCCCTTTTCCCCAAAAATCGAAAATAATTTTAATAGAATATCTTTAAGTTGTGAATGTGGGGAATGCTAGGCCTCAGTGATTCAGATTCCACGTTAAACTGTAGGTCCTCCATTTCATCTCACAATCACCCTACCATTACACATTAGCATAAGTGCATATAACCCGAACAGATAGTAGGTAACAATAATAAAATATCTTAAGTAATAATGAAAGGAGTAACAAGTAAAGATATATTAATCCAATAAAAGAAAGTCAACGTTAACTTCATAAACACACAGATTTTATAAAAAAATATAAATCATATTGTCTATGTTGCCCACCAACCCATCATACAAATTAGTCAATTAGATAAAATATATTGAGACATTTTTATATCATCATCAGTCCTTATTGGACCAATCCCCTCTGTGGTAGTCAGTCTAGTGGTCAGAGTTCCTGGCTATAGATCAAGAGGTCTAAGGTTCAATCCCCGGCATATATAGATATTTCTGTGAAACAGTGGGTCTGGAACGGGGTTAACTCAGCCTCGTGAGGACAATTGAGGATGAACACTAAGAGATTTGACATCAAACCTGTTTCAGTGGGCCAAGTGCAAGCTCCCAAGATTTTTTGATGATGAGGTGATTAGGATCAGATTCCTTGGTCACTTCAGTGTAATTTTGACCAGCCGACGGATTGTACCCCGGGGGGGAAGCCAGATCAGTGCTTCGGTCCTGCTTGTTCCTAGAACACCATTAGATCTATAATTTATTAATCCAATTAACCTTAAGATCAGCTTATTACAATATTAAAAGAATGGTGATAAAGCTCTAAACTATGTTAATTGGTAGACTGGAGCTTATAAAAATATAAAACACATTTTATACTCAACATTATCCAATAGGTATTGATTTCTTTAACACATCTAGAACTACTGTGACTACTATGACAAGGCAGGAGGTAAGAGTTTGGATGTTAAAAAAAGATTGGAATATCTTTTACTAACTAGCTCTCTGGCCTTAAGACATTCAAAAGTTCATGACTGCCAGAGCATAAGCCCACCATTCAGACCTATCTATCCTAACACACCTCCATCCAATACCTAACCAAATCTCTTCCAAATCTGTTTGCACATTTTCCACCCATCAATGTCTTATGACTGAATTTCTGCGTTTCTGCGATTCCCTATCATTAAAGTTAGCTTGAACAGCCAAGTTTGTTTATTATTATTATTATTATTATTACTAAACACCTGCTGCACCCAAGAAGACAAACACTTCTTTGACAAGGTGTCTACTGAGTTGGAGATACAAAAAATTAGTGACTTTTTTGTGACCTTTTTTGACCACAAAAGTGTTTTAGCAAATGGTTGAACATTATATAATGCTTATATAGGCATAATGCACTCACAGGCAACATTAAACTTTAACTAGATGGCGAATGTTAACCTTATCCTTGGTATCACAGTAAGAACAATCAGGTGACTTGTGAATAGCGCATGGCATCATGGGTAGTGGGTGGCACAACTTTCAACGTATTTGTGTTGTTATGATGCGCGAGAAATTCAAACAGAAATATTTTCATGACTTTATGACCAAAGTATTGAAAATTCCTGACTTTTCAAGGATTTTCACAGCCTTTTTTTCACAACTAGTAACTTTTTCGCGACTTTTGTGACTCAGTAGACAACCTGTTTGATAGAATAAAAATCATAATACATTCTGAACAAGGTTATATTACTAATAAATAATAATGAAACAATAGCCGAAACTATTGTTAATGCATTTTAGTGGGGATATTCCCTCTTAGATATCATATTCTGAAAATTGAAAAATGACACCTGGACACGGGAATCGAACCCGGGACCTTCGGCTTAGTACGCCATTGCTCTTACCACTGAGCTATCCAGGATTCGTCCCGTGCCCATGGTCATTCTTCACTCATAGTTTAAGGCAGAGTCTNACTAAAATGCATTAACAATAGTTTCGGCTATTTGTTTCATGAATATATACAAGATCCTGTACAATTATATATATATAATTGTCGAATGGCTGCTAAATTGCCAACTACCGAGTCGCTAATGGCTGCGTGGTCTGATGGCTGTGATCTCATATAATCACATGTTTATAAGCTGACGACTTCCGCACGTCCATCTTAGACTCTGCCTTAAACTATGAGTGAAGAATGACCATGGGCACGGGACGAATCCTGGATAGCTCAGTGGTAAGAGCATTGGCGTACTAAGCCGAAGGTCCCGGGTTCGATTCCCGTGTCCAGGTGTCATTTTTCAATTTTCAGAATATGACATCTAAGAGGGAATATCCCCACTAAAATGCATTAACAATAGTTTCGGCTATTTGTTTCATGAATATATACAAGATCCTGTACAATTATATATATATAATTGTCGAATGGCTGCTAAATTGCCAACTACCGAGTCGCTAATGGCTGCGTGGTCTGATGGCTGTGATCTCATATAATCACATGTTTATAAGCTGACGACTTCCGCACGTCCATCTTAGACTCTGCCTTAAACTATGAGTGAAGAATGACCATGGGCACGGGACGAATCCTGGATAGCTCAGTGGTAAGAGCAATGGCGTACTAAGCCGAAGGTCCCGGGTTCGATTCCCGTGTCCAGGTGTCATTTTTCAATTTTCAGAATATGATAATAAATAATAGCTTGACATGTGTCAAGTTAGGTGAAAAGCAATTTAAAAGCTTTTAGCGATAGATTATAAATTATATAACTAGTTCCAAGCCAGGCATAAAGTTAGACGAAATTAGGTAAGTTTTTATGATAATAGCCTTGAAATTATGTTTAATATTTAGAGGGCTAGATTTAATAAATATTATTGTTCTATTATGCTTATTCTTGAAGTCAAAAACATGTTTTCTTTGTAAGATAACGGTACCCAAATGTGTTACTAAATTCACGATCTACACACCAATATTAAGAAAATGTCAATCAACTTTTTAATGTATTATCAGTAATGAATTCATTAGATTGAACAACAAAATATCTTATTTGGATTATGTTACTTTGCTTACATTCTATTAATGTTTCTGTGTTGAACAAAGTACTAACACACACATAAAATAGTCTTTAGTATATACTACTTTTGATATATTTTAACAGTTTAGTATTGACTGCCTCAGTGGTTTAGTGGTCAGCATTCATGGCTACAGATCAAGAGGTCCTGGGTTTGATCCCTGGTGCTTCAAAAATTTTTCTGTAAAGCGATGGATCTGAAACAGGGTCAAAATTAGCCTCATGTGGGCAAATGAGCTCCTTGAATAAATAAGTAGCATTTTCGGTCTAGAAAACTGAGATTAACAGCCTGAGGGTTTGTTGTGCTGACTCCAGCACATTTTATCTGCAAATGTTAGCAATGTCATCACTAATGGCGGCGACCACTCGGTCGGTATTGCTCGCTTATGCCATAGAGTTTTAATTTATTAGATAATAACTTAACAATATTAACCATTCTTACTTAAGCTAACCTTTTATTTGTTGATTTATGGAAGGTTAGATTATAAACATAGGTATTCATTATTTTTTCAGAATTTGCAAAATAAGTTTTAATGTAGGCCTATGCTCCAATAAAGTCCCTTCCAAAGACTTTGTACCCGTAATAGATCCATTCCACAATAACGTATATTGTACTGTCCATAGAGTCCTGAGCCTATGTCCTTAATCTTTCTAAGGAATAGTTAATAGAGATTGCTATTAACTACAAATCACAGCAAAATAAATATGTGTGCGAACATCAAAATAAAAGCATCAATGGCAACAAAAGGATATGTTGCTATTGATACAAATGAAATAAGAGTTTTACGTACAGAGCCATTTCAAAAATACTTTTTTTTACACAGGTGAGTAAATTAATGAGTGCATGATACTAGAAAACTAGAAAGTTTTCTTAGCCTCGTGTTTTACTACCCGTTCAGGTTATAGGCTAAGCTTGTGTAGGACTAATCACACTATTCGTTTTTGGGATTAGTAAGGTCATACATTAAGGACGTGTACACGCATTTACATCGAGGGAGTGTGGAAAACCATGCTCAGTACACCCAACCAAAATTCGAACCTCGATCTCCCAGTCATCAGCAGTCTAGTTTATTGCAAGAGTATCGTCTTAGACCATGGGGCCAACGAAATGGGTACCTACAAAAAAAATATTTTTTATTTTTATATTTCCTTAACCTTGATGTGTAATAATAACAATAAGTTATATGAATACATTTTTTTTTAAAGAAGTGTTTTTAATATTAGCCAGTGTGTCTGTTCTATCACATTTTACAAAGAAAACTTTTCTGATAGTACGAATAAGCTTACTATAACCTTTTAAATACATTACATCCCTATATTATTTGTCGGTAATTATATCTTATTATTAAGTACCTAAATCCAGAATCTAATGCCCATTTGTATCGTTTCAAGTTTACTTTCGATGACATGATTCCACCTAGAGATTTATTTTAACAAAATATTCACTAAAGTTATTGTTCAAAGACTTGAAACTTTTCTTGACTACCACCCAAATTAATGATTACTAACAGTATAACAAATTGGTAAAATTTATACACTTATTTCCACACCTCACACGTCAGTGATAAACAAACGACGTGTACATGAGTAGTGCGTTTACTAATACTAAAGACCTCAAGGTAGCGACCTAGTGGTTGTAGAAATAACTATAATATACTAAATATCAGCCATCTATAGAATTATTTTATTCTAACCTTTAATTAAATCATCTATCTTTGAAGATAAAGGTAAAGTTTCTAACATAAATGTCACACCCATATAGACAATGTTATATTAAACCGTGATATAAATTATTATTCTATGTATGAAAGAAAGTTTCAAGTTTGGCTGTCATGATTGTAATCATAATTATCGAATTGGCCGTGACGTTAGGATGAACGATTTTATAGTATAGTGTGTTATTAATTTAGAAAATCTAAAACCTGCTAATTTTATGAATGGATAACACTCCATCGGATTACTGATTTTTTCTATCCATTATTGATTGTATTTCTACATTTGAAGAATTGAGAAACGTAATTATTTTATTTTAAGTATATTTTGGTTTGACCTGTTTTAATGACTTCGTCTTGCCTGAAAATAGACCATATAATTATCTTCCTAGAATATAATTATTTTTTACCAGTTATGCAAGAATTAACTTCTTTATCTCATAGTAGGTAAACATACTTATTCAATTATGTACACAGTCTTAACCTTATAAGTAGCATTCTTAACTAATATATTTTCTTGGTTTCATTTGATTAGTATTTTTCTATGAGCCCTGCTAGAAAATAAAATATAATTTATTGTTATATTTGTTGATCTATCTAAGAGGATATCGACAATTACACAGGCCAAAAGTTGAATTGGAAATTTACACTTACCCATTGAAATCAATTCCTGTGTCAAGGTGTAAATTTTCAACTTGCATATTCAAATGTGATTCACTCACTGCTGATTTTTTAAAATAATAATAATTCCCCAAGCTTCTCATTTCATATAGGTGGGCCCTATAGGCCTACATAATTGTATAGCATTGCTTTCTTCCATGATTGTGTTAGGTAATTTTAATCTTGCTTGGTCGGTGACCTGGCGGTCTAGGGGTAAGGTGTCAGACTTCTATGCTGGCGGCCAGGGTTCAATCCTCAGTCCCGGCAAAGATTTATCTGATTACCTAACCCTTCCTTCACCTCTGACAAGACATCTTGTGAATGTGGGGAATGCCAGGCCTCCACCGTGGTTCGGATTCCACGTTAAACTGTAGGTCCTCCATTTCATCTCACAATCACCCTAACATTACACATTAGCGTAAGTGTGTATAACCTGAACGGGTAGTAAGACGCGGTGCTAATAATAATAATAATAATAATAATTTAATCTTGCTTGCTTTTTTACATTAAATTGTGTGCTAATCAAAGAGTGGGGAAAGGTGGCTCT
>CABEEJ010001655.1:27482-50693 GCA_901482245.1 Timema douglasi
CCCCAGGGTGTCCACACTATATATAACTTTTATTGGCTAAAGGTATAATTATTAGGCCTACAATTTTCTAGCAGAAAACCTTCTCAGAAAAATTGGCTTTAAATGCCCTTTGGGATAGGGTGGCTAGTGCTGTTATTTGATTTGAAGCTTCTGGGGTACCAAGTTGTCTGATACGTTCTCTAATTTTATCAGGCTTATTTTAGAAGCATATTGTATTACATACTAATTATGGATTAAATAGCCAAGTTATAATAGTTGTTACTTATGGTTATAGCCGCACTTAACTATCATTATCTTTAAATTGAAAAATGACACCTGGTCCCAGGATCGATTCCCATGTCCAGGTATAATTTTTCAATCCAAAGAGTATTACACATTATTAAACTTTCTACTTCATATGTCTAAATGCATCTCGAAGCCTTTGCAATTTAGATTAGACCAGAAATGGGGCATCTGCAGTCTTTAGAAATATTTAGTGTGACCTATAACATATTTTTGCAATTTTATAGCCTAAAGGCCTATATTCATCACACATATTTTACATTCTTGAACAGCAGTTTTCTTAACATTGTATCTTAGTACTTGTTTGGGCTATAGCCACTCCTGTTAATGGTCCAGGGATGAGGAAGGTTGAATTTAGAGGAAGTGTACATGGATTTGTGGGGCGGCAGAGTGGGAAATAATTTAGGAAAAATCGCCCTCGGTACACCCGACTGGGATCAAACTACCATAAATCCCAGTCATCTCCAGCCCATTATATTGTGAGAGTTACACCTTGAGACTATGTGGCCACTGAAGTGTGTGTAGTTTAGTTAATTGAAATAGTTTTTTTTTTTAAATTTTAAAGCATAAAGTTAAATTAACCACTCATTGATCCATTTATCCTTTATATGGTTGGCACACTTATCATATTATGCCAACATTTAGGCTACTGTGTCACACAAAAGGTGTGGCCTTGTTCGAAATCCTAGAAGTGGCATGCAGCCTTTCAATGCCAATTGTCCCCCGCCCCTCAAATAATATTATTTAATTATTTTAATAAAATCTCGGGTTGTTACAGGTGAGAGAAAATACCCCTCATTTATAATATTACTATAATTTAATAGTAGTCCTTACCGGTAGGCCAATATATGGAGTTTTATTTGTTAGATACTTATAAATTGCTTCATTATTTCACTCTTTAACTTAAAAGTGGTTTTCTTTACGGCAATCATGTTGATGAAATGTATGTCATTACTCGGTCAATAAGTGGTTGACATCTCGCTTGCTTTCAAGGAATGCAAAACTCTGTGTGTGTGTGTGTTTTTTTTTAGGTCTACAAAAAATAATCTTACCGGTTGTTGTATATGAGTGTGAAACATGGTCTCCCATGACAAAAAATATATTTAGAATGCTTAAAAACAAGGTACCTAGGAATACATTTGTTCCAAAAAGGGATAAGGACAATGAGAACTGGTGTAGCCCAGATAATGATGAGTCACTTACCCTGTACTCATCACAAGACATTGACCGATGATTTTGTCTTGTAGAGTATGGTGGGCAGGAAATGAATGGGAGATTCTAGAACTGTGTTCAGAGGATTAACTGCTAAAACCAATGGGAAGAGACCATTGGGAGACCTAGACGCAGATGGGAAGATAAAACTAGAATGTACCTGAAAAAAATAGGGGGTAATGAGGTGGAATGGATAGAACTAGATCAAGATAGGGATAGAAGATGTAGTTTTGTAATTGTGGCAATAAACTTTGAGTTCCTAATCACATAGACTAAGTAAGTAACCTGCTTCAATGGTTGCATGGTCAGAGGTGTCACTCTCGCAAAAGACTGGATTGCCAATGGTACGGAGATCAAGGTTTGAATCCAGATCAGGTGTATTGAGGGTACTTTTTTCTAAATAGCTGTCCACTTTCCATACAAATGCAGGTACATTTATTCTAAATTCTAGCTTCCTCACTCCCGCCTTGTTAAAATAACATATGTGTGCAATCCAAAATGGTTATGGGACATGACAACAAACTACTTCAGTTTGTCTTTCCTTGTAAGCTTATGTGGTATGTGTATTTTTCTACTGATAGGGAAAAACTAAACTTTTCTTTCTTTAAACATCTAAGTTATTCATATGTGACTTGACATTTACTTTTCTTTTGGCTTTCCCAGATCCTGTGTCCCTATGTCAGAACTGAGGTAGAGTCAACTGTGAACATTCATTTTTCACAAGTCGGTCCCATTCTTGTGAATAATGCCTCTCTTTGGAAAGTCTCAGAAAAGTCCAGCAGAAGTGGTAAAAGCTTTAAAGGAAGCAGTAAATGCTTTGGAAAGAGGGGATAAGAAAGCAGAAAAGGTAATTACAATAGAAACTTATTTTTCTAAAGTGTGATTATTCGGAATTTTGGTTTATCCAGAACACCCTTAGAACAAAAGAAAAGTACTAATATAATATAAATCAAAAGCTCATATTACAATTATTATTATTATTAAGCACCGCGTCTTACTACCCGTTCAGGTTATACGCTTAAGTACTAATTATGGGTGACCTGGTGGTCTAGGGGTAAGGTGTCAGACTTCTATGCTGGCGGCCGGGGTTCAATCCTTGGTACAAGCATAGATTTATCTGATTACCAAACCCTTCCTTCACCTCTGACAAGACATCTTGTGAATGTGGGGAATGCCAGGCCTCCACCGTGGTTCGGATTCCACGTTAAACTGTAGGTCCTCCATTTCATCTCACAATCACCCTACCATTACACATTAGCGTAAGTGCGTATAACCCGAACGGGTAGTAAGACGCGGTGNCCCGAACAGGTAGTAAGACGCGGTGCTAATAATAATACTAATTATGCTAATGGATTAGGAATTGGGAAGGTTGAATTAAAGGAAGTGAACCCGCATTTGCGTGGAGAGAGTGGAAAACCATTTAGGAAAAACCACCCCCAGTTCACCCCACCGAGATTCGAACCTCGATCTCCCCGTCCTCAGCAGTCGAGCTCAACACGACAAGCGCGTTAGCCAACTACGCCACCGAGGTGGGTCTTTGTTTGGCTAGTATAGAAAAAAAACTTATTTAAATAATTATTGTAGTCTACCATATGTACCCTTAAAAGAGCATCTCTCAGATCACTGTTAGTGTGGAAACTAAGCGTGTAATCTTTAACCAGCTGTTACAAATTATTGCGGTAGTGACCGCTACTCTTCATTATACAATTAAACCATATTGGGTAGTACACGAACACGATTCTGTTGACAAGCCGAAATGAAAAAACTAAACATAAAATAAAACTTTTCCCAGCATGGTATACATTTTTTTAAGTCA
This sequence comes from Timema douglasi, assembly GCA_901482245.1. Taxonomy (NCBI): domain Eukaryota; kingdom Metazoa; phylum Arthropoda; class Insecta; order Phasmatodea; family Timematidae; genus Timema; species Timema douglasi. The sequence goes on from CABEEJ010001655.1 coordinate 30,793, forward strand.
AAATTGTTTCGACAGCCATGACATTCAATGTCAATGAACATTATTAAGTCAACGGTTGGAAAACATCTTGGCTCACACTTAACTGCATCTTGTGAGCTGTTGAAGACAAACAAATTATCAACCGAACATGACTATTTTGGCTAGCAAAATACAGCAGCACGTATCATACTAACATGGAAAAATGTATTTTTTTATTGTTATTTGCAATTCAATGTATTGTATTTTTTTCACTGAAAATGTTAATTTCATTGCTTTTACTTCAAGTTAATGAAGTTAATATTTTCTAACTTGCTCACTTTGACAATTTAATACATTTTCCTTCTTTAAATTTTAGGCATTATATTCAAAAAGTTTTATTACTTTCAAATACTCACTAAAAACACAACCAATAAGTGGCACACTAAACTATTTCAAAATAATTCAGCCAGTCCTTATGTGGCACTCTGGTCGGAAACGTTTTGCCATTCCTGTGTTAGTCACTCAGCTGTAGGAAGGGTGCTCAAGCTGTAATTGTATACTCTTATTATTTGTTTCTCTTTTTGTGTTTAGGCTCAGGAAGATGTGAGTAAGAATCTAGTTCTGATCAAAAACATGCTTTATGGAACATCCGATGCTGAGCCTCAGACAGACATCATTGTAGCTCAGTTAGCTCAAGAGCTATATAATAGTAACCTACTACTGCTGCTGATACAAAACCTCAATAGAATTGACTTTGAGGTCAGTAAAGATTTCACAAACCTTTAATTTGCTTTTTCTATCATAGATCTCGTATGGACGGAGTGCGGTTTTAAAGGGAATGCAACATGACAATGTGAAAGAACGTTGGGTTTGGGCATGTTGAGAGGATGAGTGTGGATTGAGTGACGAAGCAAATATATGAAGGTAGAGTGTGTGGATTAAAAGGAAGGGGTAGTCCATGTAAGACTTGGTTAAATGTTTTAGATGAATGTGTGACATGGTGTATGGATGTTGTTGAAGCAAAGGGAGTATGCAAGGATAGGGAAGTGTGGAGAAAGTTATTAAGGATGGATTAAGTAGGCCTACATAGTTTTTTGAGCTATAATCACAGTTTATTGCCTACCCTGTAAAGGGAAGGTGTGATTAGTTATTTGTGTGTGTGTGTGTGGGTTTGTATGGTGTCACAACAAACTTGAAGTCTATTAATATAAAAAATTAAAATATGAAAAATATATAACTTTTTATTTGTTAAATATATGATCCAAAGAGCACAGACTATGTAATTAGGATATTTTATATACTCTCAGAACACCTTTTTTAATATCTCTACGATTAGTTAGGAACAACAACAAAATCTACTGTGGTACAGTGTGTTTGAGTCTAGATAAAATAGGATTATATGTAGTAATATAGATAAAATACTAAAATGAATATATTTTTAAAAATCCTATGAAAAACTTTGACCCAAATACAAAATTTAAATTAATTTACCTGTACAAACATATTTAAAGATAATGTAACCATAAAGCAAGGGAAATAAAATTTACAAATTGATGAATAACATAAGTATTTAATAAATGTTACATAGTTTCAAGAATAATAATAAAAAAAAAAATATTGGAGAGCCAAGAGAATAGACCAACTATTGATCTAAAAATAAACAAAATGTTACTATAAGTTAATAAATGAGGAGGAGAGATGAGGACAAGTTTTGCTAAATGAAATAGTGTGGCCCAATTTATCACATTTAAACATAATTGTAATAATGTAGGATAGAATTAAATAATAAGCTAATTGTTTGGATATTGTTGTATCCTACAAGAGTATTTCTCATTCCAGGGTAAAAAGGATGTGGCGCAAGTTTTCAATAACATCCTGCGCCGACAGATTGGCACCAGATCGCCAACTGTTGAGTATATCTGCACAAAACCTGAAATTCTCTTCACACTTATGGCAGGGCAAGTACTGAACACACATTTTCGCTTAATATATATATATATATATATATATATATATATATATAGAGAGAGAGAGAGAGAGAGAGAGTTTTACTTGCATAGTGTTAAATTACTAAACAGTAAGTGTTTGAATGTTAACTTGGAATAGAAACTGTTTTGCCTACTCCACAATTTATATTATTGACCCACTTTATTTGGCAGTCTAATTCCAAGCTTCACAACTACATTTGACGATAGGGATATGTCTTAAATGCAGAGTTGTTATAATTTTACCCAGACCAAAAAAAACCACCTGGATTTTATTTTATTTTTAAAAAAACCTTATATTTTGGAAACAAATCAATTGTCTAATTTTTGAAAATGGTTAGTCATTCTGTTGAAAACTATTTGGTTCAAACCCAATAATAATAATAATAATAATGCATTGATTTGTATTTAGTGTTGTACACAATTTTTGAAGTTGCAGATTTTATACAATAGATTAAGCTATAAAAATATGTTTTATTTGGTTGTACAAATTAATATGTTCAACTAGCAACTCGCTCGGGATAATATAATTTTAAGGTACCAACTCTGCATTAGGCCCTGGAAATAATACTTTGTCGAAAAAGCAAATGAGGTAACAAAAGTTCTTACCTTTTATCTTGAAGTAAAGAAAACAAATCAATACTGCAGTTGGCTTGCCGGTAATTTGATGCATGGTCTCCCCTTCCCCCTCTTTCTCTTCCTTCTACACAGTCTTTTTTATATCAACCTGCTAGCTTATACAGTATTGTTGTGAAGAATTACATTGTTGCATTATTGTTTTCCTTTACTATGTCTCTTATTACTCCTTTCCTTACTATATTAAAATCAATATAAAAATATGTTTCTCTGAATCCCGAATAATTAATATATTTGAATTATTGGTTTAGTCAGATGACATACAGAGTAGCTTTAATTAAACCACAAAAAAACTAATTTAACAAAAAAAACCATTATAACCCAACTGTTTTTTTTAAATAACCCTTTTTTTTCAACCCTGCTTAAATGGAAGCCAAGTCAAATCAAAACTTGAATCATGTAAAGCAAAGCCAAAGTCTAAGATAAGTTTTTTTATCAAACAACACTAATTTTAATGATTAAATTATCTCTTTAGGTCATCTAGGTAAAAATAAAGGTTCAGAGAAGGAAAAAAAGTATTATTTTATGATTATTTATTTGAATTCATCAATGCATACATTATATATGTCATTTAATCACTAGTGTGTGTTAAAATGTTGTGCATTAGTTGTTCTTAAAATGATTAGGCCTATACATGTTGGAATATTTAATATTTATGGAGATATTTCAAATCTTTACATGATATATCAAAGATTACTTCAAATTATTTGAAAATGTGGAGGTTATTGTGTGTGTAAAAGTCAAAACAAAGGAGATTTGACCTTTGACCAAGACATTTCTAGGATTTGCATTCTATTGGAAAATAGAGAAGGTAATATTAAGTACCTTAGCTCACAGAGGCAAGGGTTGGATAGACACTGGGTTTAAATGTACATAGTATTTTTTTAATACTTTTTTATGAGTTTAAATTATGGGGGAAATGCTGTTTATTGCAGGTATGAACATCAAGAAATTGCACTCAACTGTGGAACAATGTTGAGGGAATGTGCACGATATGAAGCTTTGGCTAAAATTATGCTCTATTCAGAAGAGTTTTTTAACTTTTTTAGATACGTGGAAGTTTCAACATTTGACATTGCATCTGATGCTTTTTCTACATTCAAGGTAATTTAATTAATTTGGGCATGTTTTTTTTTTGGTGTATAGTAAACCAATCTTTTTCGTCTTAATTTGTAACATGAGTCATTTAACACTTAAGATGTGTGCATGCGGGTATACACACATGACTTACTTACTGGCATTTAAGACCCAAAATATGTCTAGATTGGGATACATTTGTTGGGTCATTCCAAATGAAATACACCAGAAAAATGTGATTTGGTTGCATGCAAAATTTAATCTTTTGCACACTTATTTATATCACTTTTACTGGTTTTTACTATACATCCAGTTTTTTCAATACATCTGACACTAAATTTGATGAATTTTAATGTTCACGGTAACTTAAATATCTTAGGAACTAAACTTGAAACAAAAAAACATTATACTGCTCTTAAAGTGGATGACATTTCATATCATATGTTTTTGTTGCTGAAATTTAGCTTGAAATTCACATGGGTTTTGTCTAAAAATGTGGTTTTCAATCCTTTTAAAAAGTGTGAAGTCTTAATATCCCAGGGGAGGGGGAGGTACAGTGAAAATTTATGAATTTTAAAACTTATTAATAACCCGACAGCAATGAAACCTGCATGGTTGCTACAGACAGGGAAAAGTCAGGGAATTTAACTAAAAATAAGGAAAAGTCAGGGAATTCAAATATATGTCTAAAATATCCCATTAATTTTGCAACAAAACACTAAAACAAAAGTCAGTAAAAGACCCACCCAAATAAAATAACATTTTAATATTTTAAATAACTGATAAAACTCTTTATGTTTAGTAGATACAAACTTTTTTTTAAATATGTGATTAATAAATAAAACAAAAGTTAAAATTGGAAAAAAGTAGTCAGGGAAAATTGAAAAATTTTGCCTGGAAAACCTGGAAGAGTCAGGGAATTTTGTAAAATATGTTTTGTAGCCACCCTGAACGTACAAGTCTAAATATCCTTAGTTTTTACCTCAAGTAGCTATCAAGCTATCATAAAATACTTGATTAACTGCAAGTTTTGGATTTTTTTCAAGTTCCCCCCACCTGAGGCCTGCATATTCATAATTTTGAGTGAGCGGCAATATTTAGGACTTGATAAAATAATAGGAGGAAGGTTCCAAGTTTTGAGATTTCTCAGATTAAGACTTCGGGAGTTGGGTAAATAATGGTGATAGTTTGAAGATTGAGATCCCCTTTGTATCTTTTAAAAGGGTAAAAAACTCAATTTTCAAATAAAACCAATGCCGAATTTCAGCCACTCAAGCTACAGTTGAGCAAAACATCTGATCATATTAAATGTCATCCATTTTAAGAGCAGTAAAATGTTTTTTTGTTTCAAGTCTCTCTCTCTTTTAGTTCCCAGGATATTTTAAGTTTCCGTGAATATCAAAATTTGTCAAATTTGGTGTTGGACACATCGGGGATAGATGGTCATACAAGAAAAAATAAGTAGAAGTAAAAAAGTTTTATAAATACTGGAATATGTGTGCAAAAAATTAAATTTTGTAACTGTTGAGGAGGTTCTGTAAATGCTTTATTTAATATCATGGCACGTAAGGTCTTGTTATATTCTGATATTGTATCACTTAGGTCTAATTCCAAAGTGTCTGTTTGGTCATGAAGTGTCACTTGTTTATCTAGTGTACTCTTGTTAGTTTTTAAGTGATTACTTCACTCTCCAAGTGTTCATGTGTTTTACAAAAATGTTTAACAAAGTACTGCTTGATCTGTCTGGCTAGACCACACCCTCACCTCATCGGAATTAAATAAAGTTTGTTATGCAAGCATTCCATCTTGGACCAGAATGGTCTCTTATCATATCGGGCATAAGGTGCTAAGTTAATGTAATTCTTCTGAAACTATCCTGATGAATAATGTATAAGGAGAGCATATATGTGTTATACAACTTGCCTCAATGCCATGCGTTAAGTTAACGAAGTATTTGAGATCTTATAAGCTCATTAGAGCACCATTGTAATATGAAGGACTTTATAAATACTTTCCAATAAAACTCATCAAGATTTTTGAGTAGCACATTTAAATACATCACGGATAATACCATTTTTCTTGAAACATGAAAACATGTTCTTTATACATGAACATACATTTCTAATTAAATTCATGCATAAAATTATAGGGCATTAAATGATCAACTTAATTTGATTTTAGTACCCAAATCTTTGGACCAGTAAAGGAAACCACTACATTTTCACAATAATTAAGTTTGTCTTTTGTCTAGAACCAATAGTTACAAAAACAATATTGATTCAAAATATCGGGCCATGACAATCAAAATCAATCCATTAGTTTCAAGTAAGACAGACTCAAAAATCAAACTTTTAATGCAAAGGACTTGTTTGTGGTAGAATTTGGTCTTAAAAGACATCACAAGCAATGTGTAACGATTCTACAGTTAACTAGCGAATATGTGTAAGTACAAGACATCATGTGTTGATCTTGTGTAGGAGCTGTTGACTCGTCACAAGATGTTGTGTGCCGAGTTCCTGGAGCAGAATTACGACAAGGTGTTTTCTCACTATCAGCGGCTTCTAAATTCTGAAAACTATGTTACACGCAGACAGAGCCTCAAACTATTGGGGGAGCTTTTATTAGATAGGCACAACTTCACAGTGAGTATATGCATTAGTTATAGATAGATATATTTATGTGATAGAAAGTACACCTTTTTAAAAAATGTATCTTCAAATAATAAAGAAATATTTCCGAAAATTTAAAAAAATGTGTAAAGTGTAATAATGCAATAGTTTAAGAAGAAAAGAAGAGAATGAATGAACAGAGAAGTGGGATTTTCTATCCAGGCCTAACCTAACTATCCTTTTATGTTGGCTTCCTTCGCTATCAATTACTTTACATTATTGTACAGTGTTTCTATACTGTATTGTTATACATTTTTAAACAAATTAAAAAAAATCTTTTTTCAAATTAAACTAAGAGATTTAGCAAAGATAGTCTACCTCGGTGGTTGCGGGGTAAAGTATTTGCCTCAAGACCCAATATTCGCGGGTTCAAACCCAGCTGGAATTGGCAAACTTTTCTATATAAAAATCTGTAGCACACCTTCCTTTAGAAGGGAAGTAAAGCCATCAGTCCCATGTTGATTGTGGCGTGTAAAAGAACCCTGGAAATTAGGTTTGGGTGTGACTACTGAGCTATATTCAAAATCAATGTAAATATAACTAAGGGTTCGTCCATAAGACACCTGACGCCTTTGATAGGGATAGAGGGGCGAGCTCTAATGTCTACATGGTGTTATATTGGAGGAGGGCGAGTACATCACAATGTTATGTAAGCCAGATCTTATGATTGAATTATAATGTTGAAATGTTAATGTTTATGTTTTCACCATTAGTAAACATAGTTATAGATAACTTCCTAATATGCACAAGAATTACATGGTTTATAGAGGATCCTGAGTTGTGAAAATAACCACGCAAGATGTAAATGATTGTAACTAAGGGAATTTCTATATTTAGATCACAATTCAATCAATTTGAATTAGTTTAAAAAAATGACACTTGCACACAGGAATAGAACCCGGGACCATTACTATGACTGGGGCAAGAATGACCCTGAGCCTGGGATGAATCCTGGATAGCTTTGGGGTAGAGCGTTGATGCGCTAGGCCAAAGGTCCCGGGTTTTATATCTGTTTTCCGGTGTCATTTTTCAACTAATTCAAATTAATTTAGATTAAATTAACTAAGCTTTGTTTGAAAGTGTGGTATAAAGGACATCTTAGAAAATAAAACTTTTTTTTTCATTCAACACTGATACAATTTGATAAAACATTGTTATTTTATTGATACTATCACTTAAAAGGGATAGTTGCAGATCATATGACTTGACATGAACATATTAGAGTAGTTTTAGAAGTTTTGTAAAAACCAGAATCTGTTCTTTTTACCATATTATCTTCAGAGATATTTGCAATAGGAAAATGGATAATCTAGAATCCACATGCGTGTAATCAAAGCAAGAAAGAAATGAGAGTCAATAATTTTGCTAACTTAGCACGTATTTAGGATGGAATTTTTCAGGGTTGGGCTGATCAGCCCTTTTGTCGACCATTTGGTTTATTTTCTTTACATCATTACAAAGGTTATACGCAAAAAGACACATATCGGTACTTTTTTGAACATAAACTCTTTTCATTAAATTTGTGGTTAAAAATATTAATAAACATAAACAAAATCGTAATAAAAACTTAAATATGCGATGGCAGTCATTTAAAAAAGTGAGGAGAAATATGAGGTAGATAAGTGTTCAAGACTAGAACTGTTTGATATAAATCCAAAATTGTTTAGTGCATTAATTATTAATAAATTATAATAATTTTTTTAAACTAGTACAAATGTATAATAAGACAGTGTAAAAACGCTATACATTAATGTAAATTAAGTGATAGTGAAGAAAGCCAACCTGAAAGTATTGATAGATTAGGCCAGATAGGAACTAACACACTTCTCTCTTCATCTCTTCTTACACTTTTCCCACTTCCACAGTTACACATTGTTTTAATTTTCGAAATTATTCCTTTTTTCAAAGAATTTCAATTTAACAAGAATTTTCTATAGGCTATCATAAATAGTTATTATATTTGCAAATTTTCTATAATAATTTCTCAATTTTGTCAATATACCATAATTTTGCGCATCACAAGAAACAGGTGTCTATATAGGAGAAAGAAGAAAGGAAGATGACTCCTTTGTACATTGGATTATTCCCACGATTTTCTTCATTTCTTTGTCCAGTGGCAGCAACGTAGAGTGTGAACTATGTTCCACTTTTAATTTTAAAGGTCAAATTGAGTTCAATATTTTTTTATTTGTTTCTATCCCTCGTTCTTGGATGCTCCAAACATAACAAAATATATCTTAAAATGTGAAAAGTTTTCCATAAATAGCTATAGGCCTATATTGCTTGCATATTAGTAATCAAACAAACACTAACAGGTATTTTTGTTTTTTAGGTCATGACTAGGTATATTTCTAATCCAGACAATCTAAAGTTAATGATGAATATGTTGAAAGAAAAATCCAGGAACATACAGTTTGAAGCCTTTCATGTTTTTAAGGTAGGTTTTTTTTCCGTCAATTGTTCCTGAGAGAATGTTTTACCTTTCGTAGCAGGGCTGTGGGTTCGGTAAAAATGTACAGTCTCCGACTCCGGCTTTAAAATAAAAACTTATAATATTATAACAATATATAGTAACTATATCATTTTAATTAGACACTTTTTATTCTTTAGGATCAATATTTGTAATTTAGATTGACAAATTTATTCAAATGTATATTCACAATGTAACAAAAATTACCATGAAGTAATCTGTATTCAAGCATTTTACTTAAGTAGATTTGTTATTATTAATTAATATATGTTGGCCATTTCTGAAGAAATCCGAGTCGAAGGCTTGGTCTACCGACTCCAGAGCCTTGTTTTGAATTATAGTTATGTTATGTTCACAAAGCACTGAATCTTGTGTTATCTAGGCTATTGTATTGTAGCGTTTCAATGTAAATATTTGACTATGATATTTTATTAGTGATATTTTACATAAGAATATGTGAAAATAAATCTAGAACCTTTTTAGATGTCAGAAAATTGAACTGTAGTAATTGTGTACGAGTTAAAACAAGATTAAATAAATGGTACAGTGCACCACATAGACTTTCTCCTCCCTCACGAAAAAGTAAAAATAATCGATTGGATTGGTCAAAAGATAATAGAAGCATTCATTTGTTTATATAATACTCTATAAATGTCAAGTTGATAGTCAGATATAGTTGCAAATATCACCTGTAAGTCTTGATGTTATATTTCAACAGTAGTGAAACAAGAGATTATAATCCTGCTTGTGTCATTACTGGGGACACCAAAATATCATAAGATGCATTTTTATTAACTTTTACTTAATATGTTAAAATCCACTTTGGTGGCTGCATGGTCTAAGGTGCTACTCGTGCAATAGACTAGACTGCCGAAGACGAGGAAATAAGGATTTGTTCCCAATCGGGTGCACTAAGGGTGGTTTTCCACTTTCCCTCCACACAAATTTGGGTTTACTTGCTCTAAACTAAACCTTTCTAATCCCTAACACATTGGTGTAATTAATACATAGGTGTATGACCCGAACGAGTAGTAAGATTTGATGCTTAAAAAAACATGTTAAAATTAATATCAAAATATTTTCATGGAATTGATTACTTGGCCTTCTCTTTGCGAACAGTGGTCAATTATATGGATTTTAATAATTGTTATTAACATTATACAAACTTCATTCATTGATAAATAAGTAGAATATGTGTTTGATATAGCTATTATACATCAAATTGTAACCAAGGGAAAATTTCATATTTAAGAATTTGAAAAGTAGTAATAATTTTTCCATACACTTAAGTTTAAAAAGATTTTAATTCACCTCAAATCAGGGTTTCTACGTATGACTGTACACATTTTAATTTTTATAATGAGATCTTTGGTAAAATTCTAAGTCTTAGGGTCGTTCCATCCTTATCTTCCCCTCCCTTCCCACCCGTCCTCCCTTCATATGTACACTACTGATTTTGAAGAAACCTATTTTGCAGGTGTTTGTTGCAAATCCCAACAAACCCAAACCCATCCTGGATATTTTACTACGTAACCAAGAAAAGCTGGTGGAGTTCCTAACAAGATTTCACACGGATCGGTCAGAAGACGAACAGTTCAATGATGAGAAGGCTTACCTCATTAAACAAATAAAGGAACTGAAGCCTATCGCGGAGCATTAACACGAGACAATAACACTAATAACAACACAGAGTTGCTTCCATTTAGCTTGAACAGAGTGATCACTCAACAAGACACTTTCTATTTGGTGTGCTTTATTGTCTAGCAGAGGCTTGCTACAGTTTTAATTTTGCATGGTATACCTCAAGAATTATTTTCACCGACATATCACAATTTTTAAATTATTTCTAGTAAAATTTGAGAACTTAACGGTTTAGTTTTAGCCCGTAAATTGCAGTTGTATGTGGTTAAATTTATGTTTAAGGATTGTTACATTTAAGGAGTAAGTTGTATCTAAATAATTTCAACATATTTTATTTAACTCTTTCATGCAAAAACAACTAATTTTATTTAAATTTTCATTGTTTGTGTGTTGAAAATTTTACTTTTTTTATAATGTCAATAAAAGTATTCCCTTATACTCTTTATTTAAAAAACACTCTACAGACCACTATGGTCTTAGTTATGAAAGTTTAGGTTTTTCTCTGTACCTTATTTCTCTGCCTTGTCACTACAGATGTCTTCACTTTCTTTATTTTGTTTGTCAAGCAAAAAGTAAAATGTGAAGCTAGTGGCATTTGTTTCAGATCTGTTGAACAGTGAAGCACAGTAAATTTTAAACACCTTCAAAAACACTCTATTACAAGCTAAAGTATTTTCCTTGAATGAAAATAGCAACACCCGCCTTTTTTAGCTTCTCTTTTTGGGTGTATTCCAGGTCAAAGTAATTTATCTGAGTCCCCAGAGCTTATCAGAAAGTTACGGTGGTCAGCTAGCTCCAATACCTAGTCTCTCTTGCAACACGCCGTTTTCCTACCGTTATCAGAGGGGTAAATGGCACTTATTTCATTGTGGAAGGGTTTACTGCCATGCTGTTGTGAGTTTAGCAAAATCAGTGTAGGCAGCATACACAAAATGTTTCATTTAATCATATAATTGATCATATTGTTTTTATTACAATTAGTTGCGTAACCCTTGTGGTGGCCTACACTGACAAAGCTTGGGTTGTACAACAATTAGGAAGAAATATTCATGGTGCACATATTTTTTATTTATAGTAACATATGTATATTATCACATAATATTGGTAATATATAGGTTTCACTCTAGCACTGGTAATTATGTTTTGTAGTCATTAAAATGCATTCATCTTTATGAACTATGCAGTTTACATCTTGTATATGCTTTGTTTAAAACAGAGTAAATTGGAATGTGGTGATAATTTAATCAAGACCCAAAGTTTTTATATATTAAAACAAAACTTGGCCTTTGGGAGCGTTTGTTCCCGAGCACTTTTCATTCCATTCGCCTCATCCATGTTGATATATAAGCTGCGTATTTCTAGCATAGAAGTCATTTTGAGTAATATGTTGTCTGAAAAGGAAATATTTTCATTATTATAGTGAAGTGTGAAGCTTTATTAAATTACCTGTTTTGTTTCATTGTAATCATTGGCTTTTAACTGTAAATACTATTGTTATATTTTACTTGTAACATTGTACCATAAAGAAATTGATTTAGAGTAATTGCAAATTAGTGGTTATTTTATTTGAAAAATATTCTCTAGGGGTGTGTCAAGTCCTCTTTTTCAATTTGAAGCTAATTTGAATCAAATACATTAAATATTCTCGAAGATGAGTCAAAGTTTGAATATATTTTTAGTTGTTTTATGCTTGAAAATATTACATTTTGGTTATTTATCTAACTAGATATACTAAAATTACTTGGAAAAGGTATTATTGTGCAATTATCTGTAGTATTTTGTTTATTCTGAAGAATCAAGTTATCACAACTTACCAAAGAATTATTCCATATTTTTTTCCATATTAGTATTGATTTGTAATGTATATAAAACAGCTCAGAATGGCAAAAATTTACCATATATTGAGTATATTTTATGTCGATATTTTTATTGGCAAAGCCATAAGTTTTTTTTAGTTAAGTTGAAGCTGATATTTGTTTAGAAGCCAAGTTGAAGTTACAAAGCTTCACACACCCCTAATATTATCAATACCTGTGCTTTTTAATTTTCTCCTAGTATTAACATATTTGTCGTATTTATTCTAGCCTCATGAGTCGACCATTCTCCCAATGTATGAATAACAAGCAGTTAAGGTTGAATTAGGGATTGAATATCAACTCTATTTACAGCCCTTATAAAATAAAGTTTGTATTTTCTTAAAAAGAAAATATTCATCCTAACTTCAGTATAATCATGTTTTCAATGTGTCTATTGAGTCTTTCTATTTAGCAATGTAGTAACAAAACATGTTGTACTTCTAGTGAAGCCCACTAATTTTTTTCCCCCCTCTTTGACTGAAAATAGAGAAAAAGTTTAGTAAAATATTTGGACCAGACTAAATTATGGTTTGAATTTAATTTGATTCAACCTGTCAGTCTAATCAAGAACAAGAGTTTACTCTATTAAACTGACTAATCTACATTTGGTATTATTATTATTATTATTATTAGCACCACGTCTTATTACCCGTTCCGGTTGTACGCACTTATGCTAATGTGTGATGGTAGGGTGATTGTGAGATTAAATGAAGGACCTACAGTTTAACGTGGAATCCGAACCACGGTGGAGGCCTGGCATTCATCACATTCACAAGATGTCTTGTCAGAGGTGAAGGAAGGGTTTGGTAATCAGATAAATCTGTGCCGGGACTGAGGATTGAACTCCGACCGCCAGCATAGAAGTCTGACACCTTACCCCTAGACCACCAGGTCACCCTTTGGTAGTAACAGTTTTTCTTTAAAGTTGGCCTCACTATATTAAGGCCTAGCACACAATACAACCCTAAAATTTTGAAGGTGTTCTTCATATAAAAAAATAAAAGGTCTTAAATATACCTCAAGATTAAAAATTTAACAAATCTTAGTTTTATTAGGCCCTCTCAATGCTCTTATTGGTGTGCAGGCAGTCCTAAGCCTTTCATTTTTCCTCAAGTCATATAATAGCCTTGGAAACCCTAAACTTGATAGCAGTCCATATTATTTGTTTATAGTACCTTACCTCAGGTAGTGTTCTTGAGTTAAAATTCAGGTTGTAGTTTCTTTTTATTCCCTTGTTTACTTAAGGTGCCAATGAAGCCTTCTTTCCTACATGATCCCCCTAAGTGTGGATCTGCCATGAAAGATTTTTTAATATCAGTAGCACATGTTGCCAAATAACACAGGTATTGAAATCTCTTTTTTTTTTTTTATTTTGCTTCGTAGTGACCATAAGTTTATTATTAGACAAGCAATGCTGCTTGGGTTTTTTAATGGAAAAATGTTATGATAAAAGTACAGTTTTTGGATGTACATTTTAAAAATAAAAACCATGCACGATATTGGGGTCAATAAAATAATAAAACCCTATTTATTGAATATGAATTGTACAAAATAATTCACCCCTTAACTCTACCATCTCAGGAGTATTCTAGTTCATTTGCAAAATTTTTATTAATCAACTGGGCTCTTTGTAACAAGTAAATGCCATAATTTTTTCTTCTCAAACGACATTTGAACAGTTATTTATATTTCATTTTCTAAACATTCCCCCAGTTTATAAGAATATATGTTCACTGGCATAACTAAGCAGTACATATATACATACATAATCACACTGTAGGCAAGAAATTTTGCATATAGCTCAAAAAACTATATTTAAAGCATCTTCACCAACTTTCTCCACCCCTCCCTATCCTTGCATACTCCCTTCAAATCAACAACATCCATATACTGAGTCATACATGCTCTTTTATTGTTAAGGCACTTAATGTTTCTCTTTTTCACACATTCAGCTATGTCTTACATAGCCTACCCCACCCCACTCCTTCGGCAACATTCTGATTTAAAGTGTATGTTGCTGTAAGCCTATTATTGTGTTAGGCCTAAAATTTAATGCACTAAGTTACCAATCAGTTTTGTAGGGTTACCTAATTATAATTAATGTCTGGGGTTAATTTGTTGTCATAAGTAGCCTAAGTATGTCCCATTTTTGTAAAGGCATTATTAACAAATCAAATTTTTCATAAATTAACTCTCACCTTTATTTTTATCTTTCACATGGATCTATATCTAGCTTGTCAAGCAAGGGTTTATAATCAATCAAGGAGAATTATGTGCCAAGTTGCCAGTCAACCAGCATTGAGGATTTTTGCCTCCTGGAGAAGGAAAGGAGGGATTTAGTGTGCTGACGCGCTTTCTCTGCTAACATTAGTCGCAGGATCAGGCTGCTAAACCAGAAGTGCATTTGTTCGGCTCACGTTTGTTTCATTTGAGTAGCCAATTTAAAAAATAAACTTAATGATAGGCAGTTGGTAGGACAGTGTACCACCTTGGTTGACATGGTATTATCCAATGATTTTAATATTATTTTCTAAATTCTATATAGTTAAAAAAGTAAGAGATTTTTTTTTCACTCTATATAGTAAATTAGTAAAATTTCAGCCAATTTTTTTTAACGTTAAATTCTCATTTTCCCACTCCCACCGAGATAATATACCCTTAACACGGAGATGAGTGCTTTACTGGGAAAAAGTGACTGCTGCAAACTTTTAAATTGACAAACATTTTACTGATGACTTTATAAAAAGGATTTAAGAAGAATTAAACTTGGTACAATTTAGGGAATTACCTCGTAGAGCAAGGATTCTCAATCTGTGTGATGCTGCACTAAGGAGTGCCGAAAAAAAATTATCTTTTTGAAAAAAAGTAAAAAAATATTAGCACGTCATGGAAGAAAGTTTTGTCTTTTAGCATCTCTCTGACTTGGGTGTGCCACCGCACCCAATGCAAGGCACATCCACAAAAAAAAAGTTCAATTCAACAATAAGAGTGAGCCATCATTGGCTGGTTTTTAGCTTGGATTAGTGGAAGAGTACCCTTCTGTGGGACTTTCAGGGTGTATGCGAGCAGCTCTCAAAGTAAAATTGGCAAAATTATAAGATCGCTAAATGTGGCGGGGAATTTTCGAGATAACTGGGAAAAATTTTCTCCTATAATTAATTACCTGGCATTTATCATTTGGGTAAATTTTACTGTGAGAGTACATTAGACTTTTAAAGTCATGACCAAGTGGTACATTATAAAATCAGTTAGGATGGTCTAGGGGTAAGGTGTCAGACTTCTGTGCTGGGGGTCCGGGGTTCAATCCTCGGTCCCGGTACAGATTTATTTGATTGCCAAACCCTTCCTTCACCTCTGACAAGACGTGTATTAATGACAACTTGTGAATGTGGGGAATGCCAGGCCTCCACCGTGGTTCGGATTCCACGTTAAACTGTAGGTCCTCCATTTAATCTCACAAATCACCCTACCATTACACATCAGCGTAAGTGCGTATAACCCAAACGGGTAGTAAGATGCGGTGCTAATAATAATAATAGTAGAATCAGTTTTGCAAACCAGTGACTCAGAACATGTGGTCACCAAAGCGAATGTGTTTATTTAAGTGTTTTATCTAAACAATTTATATTCCAGTATCACTAAGGTAAAATTAATGTGCTCTCTATTTGTCATAATTTAAATCATTATACTAGTTAAAAAGAATTATTTTTTTATTCATATTAGTAAATTAATAGTCTAGTAGGGTCTTTATTATGTTTGTCCTTAACTGATATTGGGTTAAGACACTTGTAAGCATCATAATAGCTCTTAAAAAAATTTAGCTGTAACATATTTTTAAAAAGAAGTTTCTCGTTTCGAATATACTTTAAGATTCAAAGGGGTCCACCCAGAGATTTTTCTTATAAGTTAATGTGTTTGTCTAACAGTTTATGACATTAATACACTGAATTAGTTGAGTTTAGATTTAATTGAATAAATCTCGATGCCACGGTTAGACAGATAGAAGACTGTCCTTGAGTTTGAGAAGGTTAAATCCAATCATTTAATTGTAGGTTATAAATACATAATTTTGTTTAAGGGCATTTCAACATGTTGCACTGAGCAACCTAATTCAACTCTTAAAGTTAAAATGTTTTGGGTTTAAACGTTATTTATAAAAATATTGTTCCGACACTCTTGAAATGCATTTATAATCTTACCACATTACAGCTTTAATTATGAATATTCCATTTAAAAATTAAAATCAATAAACAAAGTTGACCTATTCCATATCAATTTATTATTTTAACTCCATGCCTGCAACATATTTTCTCATTACTATACAAGTGTACATGTCTCACAGTTAAGAAAATGTTTAGCAACTTCAATGGGCAGAAGAAGGATCTACTATAAATAAACTTTGATTCCGAATAAAAGTTTAATATTATCCACTATATAAATGTGTGTCTACAATGGACATCATCGCTGAGGGAATTGCATGGTTACTATTGGAAAACAGCGTAATTATCTTGTTTTCATGTGGTGAATCTCCACTCAAATATAAGACAAGTTTTGCAAAGCTAGTTAGTCAAGGTTGCCGGTATCTCCTACTCTAGCACACCCCCTTCTGACAGCTGAACTGAGAGTGAGTATATTTGGCAAGAGTTGACAGAGATTGAAGATAAAGCTTTACCCCATAAGAACTGACTTTCCCTCAGCAATGTTATTGGGTGTAGTTACATAATAATTAACCTGTGTAAAATAAATATTACAAAATTGCAATACATCATTTTAAACAAAACAAAAAATATCTAATCGAAAAAGAGCAATATTATAAAATGATATTTTAAACCATCCATGACTAGTCTTGCACATGCCAAACTGGCTCATTTTATGATATTGATAGCAATGGTGCTTAATCCACTTGATATTCTATTAAGGACTTCATTTCGTATGTATAATTGGCAAGGATGTGGCTATTGCATGGCTGCTTTCAATTCCAAATCTGAAATTTTAAAAAAACACAGCTCTCATAATTTTATTTTTAAATCACTATCTCTAATTTAAAAAATTATAAATCAAAGTAACATTACTCTTTAAACTCCTCCTACACCCCACAATTCTATGTGTCTCTCTCTTTGAATCCATTTTTAAACTTTATGTAAGTTATATTTGAAAATATATGTTCTTAAATATCAAGCACATTAGAAAAATCGAATAGAAAACTCATTCAGTATGACCGAGCCTTTCTTAGAAAAATTAATAAAACACAACATTCTTGTGTGAATGTTAAGTATTGATTTGATAGTTTATTTTTTGAGCTTTACACACCGTGTGTCCTCTTAATTAGAACCACCCACAGATTATCCTACCTGGCATTTGGCTCAAAACACATATTCATTTGTCTTTTTTGTGCTGATCTGCATATTCCTTTAACTTGTCAAGTATTTTAGATGGTTCGTCAACTCTAGGAACCTGTTGGGGAGAGATGAACATCACATTACAACAAACATGGGGAGAGAAGATAACTTATTTTAAACTATTATATTTAAGTACAATTATAGCGTAGGTGACCTGGCGGTCTAGGGGTAAGGTGTCAGACTTCTATGCTGGCGGCCGGGGTTCAATCCTCGGTCCTGGCAAAAATTTATCTGATTACCAAACCCTTCCTTCACCTCTGACAAGACATCTTGTGAATGTGGGGAATGCCAGGCCTCCACCGTGGTTCGGATTCCACGTTAAACTGTAGGTCCTCCATTTCATCTCACAATCGCCCTACCATTACACATTAGCGTAAGTGCGTATAACCCGAACGGGTAGTAAGACGCGGTGCTAATAATAATACAGTTATAGCAAAATCTAAATAATATATTTAGATGCGGCTATAACTGTACTTAATAACTATAAGAGCTTGTATATTTAATCCATGATGATTTGTGCAGTTGTCATTGTTTATTGACATTGCCCTCCCAAGACATCGATGGTGGTGGTGGTTGTTAAAATATGAGTGAAAGATGACTCCGAGCAAGGGACAACTCCTGGATAGCTCAGCGGTTAGAATATTTGCATGCTAATCCAAAGGTCCTGGGTTTTATTCCTGTGCCCAGGTGTCATTTTTCAATCTAGGAATATTATATTTAGATGCAGTTATAGCTGTAATTAACAAATATAAAAGCTTGGCTATTCAATACATCATTTCAAAGTATGTTGTGATAGAACTACTTAAAAAAATTGTTTTTATAATTCAGTATCTGAATAAATTAATTTAAATTAGTTTAAAATTGACTCCTGGATATGGGAATAGAATCAATTTGTGTGAATAAATGCATCCTAATAAAGTTATAACTTTTACATCCTAATAACATTATATGCTAAATTTAACAGACTATTAGTAAAGCTTAATCCACATGTCTGCTGAGAATTTAGAGCAGAATCTGCTTGAATGGTCCAGCAAATCACAAGCTAGCAGAAATATACTTATATAAGCCCATGATTCTCATAAACTAGAAACTGCTGATTATTGACATGTTTTATTTTCTATTGGATAAACATATCAGAAGTATGTTTTTTTAATTATTGTGTTTTGTCGTGAAAAAAATCAAAACAGAACAAAATGACACACCCACTTTCTATTTAACATGTTATTTCAAATCTCCTCACAAATGTAAATCTAGTATTCAAGTGTGGTGTGAAGAGTCTGCTACAGTAGCCCCATGGCTTCTTTGGTGCTGACTAACAACTCACAGCTGACTTCTGACAGTCAACATCTGCTAAACACATGTTTTTGCAGATCATATGGTTCGGCGTAGGGATACATAATTTGGTCTGGTAACTTTTCAAAGCTTTTAGCTGTGAGCTGTCAGTCAGCACCAAAGAAGTCATGGGGATACTGTAGAATCTTGCCTTGTAGGTTCATACACACCGATTGAACTGATTGGTTTAGGCACAAGCGCACTTAAAGTTAGGGTTGGTTATGAAACCTAAACGGGTCTTCCAAGCTGATGTCGTGTCGAAAAAAAAAGAAAGCTGGTTAAGTTATTTCAAGTCAAGTTGAACAGACAATGCCAATGAGGATGAGATCATGTGATTGGTTTGGAGCTTGTCACGTGATTGTGTTTTTACTGTTCCATTCTTGTTTTTCAGCTAACGTGTGGATCCAAAGAAACTTAGGACTTTGTTACAATTTTAAACCAAAATTGTTCATATTTTATTCAATTGGACAATTCTAGTTTCAAAAATAGGAAGCCAAAATAAGATTTAAATATAAAAATGTGTCCTTGTCTGTCTGTGTCAATGTGTTTATTTTTATAGTCTATAAAAAAAACTAGTTGAAACTGGAAGAGAGTATGAAATGGTAGTTAATATTGAAAATGATTACTGACAAGGATATCCCAAAGAGAAGAGCCACAGAAAACTGCCGTAAGAAAATTATCAGCTTTAGAATGTGAAACATTACAAACAAAAATGTCATGTGGCGTCAGCTCGCAATCGAGACATACCGACTGAGTTGGCCATATGTTGGCAATGATAGTGTCAACTTTTGAAAATAGAGGCTGTCACGTGGTCAGCACAACAAGCCCTACTGTCATTAATCTCAGTTTTCTAGACTGGAGCTGCTACTTTTTTTTTT
>CABEEJ010001655.1:53308-81653 GCA_901482245.1 Timema douglasi
TATATATATATATATATGTTTCTTTTTCTAGTTCACTTCATTCACTAACAAGAATGTATTATGTGACACGCGAGAATAGAATACTCACTCACCTACTGGTTCACTCAATACCCCACAATAAATATACTATTTTAGTCTTTTAAATTGTAATTTTTGTATATATTAAATTCTCATCATCATCAACTGTTTCCAGCCTTTGGCCTAGTCAGCTAAGTAAAATGCTTGCATCTTCCTCTATTCTTCAACCATTCTTCTTCTTTCACTCCAGGGCCGTTTTGAGAAAATACTAAAGCGGGCCAATAAAATTTGAGGCTCCTATTTGTAAGGCAGTTTTTCAGTTTCAGCATTAAGCCATTTTAGTATATTGAAACATAATCTGTACTTATGCTACTTAATAATTTTTCTTGCTTAATGGAATATTGATCAACCCATTAAACTGTTGTACTATATTAAATGCAAGCAAATTAAGTTAACTTAAGTACATTCCTCTTTGTATCATTGCACTGTTAGTTTTATATGGACCAACACCAGGCGTGCAATATTGGCGTATTCTAATGTACTGCAGCACATTAATCGATTACCGTAAATTTTAAATTACATAAAGTTAGGGTTTTCAGGAATCTGAGATGGAATCCTGTCACAAGAGAATACTTATTGCTGTTAATAATCTGTACATCAATTGATGCGAAATTTAGAATAATAACTGTAATTTAATTCATCATTTTTGGAAGAAATGTGGCCCCTTGGAATGTGAGGCCCGTGTGCGTAGTACATATTTAGGGGATATACATTGATATTAACTTCTAATATACATTATTTAGATTCTGAGGATAGTTTGTTTGGCCTACGAGTAAGAATAGCATTCCTATAAAGTATAATTATGGGAAAT
Organism: Timema douglasi; assembly: GCA_901482245.1. Lineage (NCBI taxonomy): Eukaryota > Metazoa > Arthropoda > Insecta > Phasmatodea > Timematidae > Timema > Timema douglasi. The sequence goes on from CABEEJ010001655.1 coordinate 54,198, forward strand.
TTATATGTTATTATCATATGGTTAGGTTATTCCATACAATATATATGGATATAAGATATTACAAGTTAGGTTGTCACCTTTCATATTAAATATTGCCTATATGTCTATATTTATTATTCTCCTAAATAAAATTTACTATGAATATTGTTAAAATTATTATCAAATTTTAAAGATGTATTTACTTTCCTCTTAATTAGTTATGCCTTCACCCCGATATTTATATTGAAGTGTGTACTAGATCCGAAAGGTAGTTGTGTGGTTGAAAGATGAGTGACATCTGTAATAACCATGTATAAATTCCATTATTGTGGAAGAATAAAATAAAATTCAGTCGGTTTTTTCCATAATTGTGTGAGCTGCGTGTCTTTAGGAACAACAGTTTGCCCTCAGACTATTGTCATTTTAGATCCTGCCCATTCACTATTATTGTCTCTGCTATTCTGATCTTGTAGGTTTTCTTTTATTATATATAATAAAGGAGACTACAGAGTAAGTAAGTAAGTTGAAAAGTACCCTTTCCTCTTATAATAGTTTTAAAATTTAAATATAATAAACTGTGTATAAAATCACCCTTAATGTACTGAGCTAGTTTTGATAAAAATAATAGCAATACCAAACAAAATTAAACGCTTTTACAATTATTATAAAACAATTATAAAATTATAATCGATATATTTTACTAATAACCGACCAAAACCGACTCACACAAATTATTCGGTAGGAAACAGCAATGTGGGCTAAAGTGTGTTGCCGTTCGATTAGTTTGATGCAGTCTTCACTATGAAAACCGCGAGAAGTGTAAAATTATCAAGACTGCATCAAGTCAAGTGTATTGCGGTTTCTATGAGTGTACTTAACTATTCAGATACAATCATAGAAAATACAGTCCCAGTCCGTGTTATAAACAAATGGCTTACAGGTTTAAAAAAATCCATTAGCACACTAAAGTCATTTAACATTTTAATATAAATATATATTATAGTCATGAAAAACATATTTACTTCAACATTCCATACATAGTTTGTTATTGTATTTTTTTTATTTTTTAGTTTAGCGTCTTACCACATGATTGTAATTAATAAATAATTCAACACACCATCTTGGATTCTATAACAATGCATTGAAGTTGTATAGAAACTGTTCTTTATATTTGTTATTTTTATTACATTAAATATTTACTTTTAAAAAATATGGAGAATAAAGAAGAGCTAAATTCAGAATTTGGGCACAGATTAAAACTAGTCAACAGAAATTTTGAGGAGGATTTCGTTTCTAGAGCAGATTCTCCCACTGAGACAGCGGAAGGAAATAATAGTAACTTTCACTTGGATATCTATAAAAGTTTTCTTCCTGAAAAGATTCGCCTTGTGTTCACCCCCCAGGATAATATTCCAAATATTAAAGAAACTCCCCTACAACAAATGTACCTGTGAGTCACCTTAATGTAAAGCAATAATTATTTCAATGGTTACTTTGAGTAAAGCTTAACTTATTTGCCAGAACAACAGTGGCGGCTCGTAGCTCAAATTAGTGGGGGTGCTGCTGCAGAAAATGTTTAGCCTTTATTTTAAAATTGTGTAAAAGGGGAAAAAAACATGTATGAAAAGAAAATGTATTCAAGAACTTTATAAAATCTTTAAAAAAAAAAAATCCTTTACTTTAACTTAAATTGTTACAGTTCAAGCATGATCTATTCACTTAAAAATGAAATCCATTCTTCTTTTAATTTGCGCAAAAAGGTAAATAATTTTCACCTTGATCTCTGGATGACAAATGAGGAAATTTTTCTCGATAGAAAGTACTGCAAGCGCATTTAGTCTCTGTTAAATAAAAGAACTGAAAAAAAATCAAATAGAATATCTGGAAGCAGAATATTAATCTAATTCTACACTTTATCACATTCAAGAATATGGTACACGGTTTTTAAGCCCAACATACACTGAGTTAAAAAACTTACTTCCACCATCACGCCAGAGCCGGCACTGCGAGAGCAACAATGCTCTCTCTAACTGGCAGTACGGCCTTCCTTCCCAACCCCTCCTATGTGCACATGCTCACAACAGTCAAACACCACATCGCTGGCATTGTGAAGCACACAGTCCCATAAAATAATTTTTGAATATTTTTCATAAACTGGGGTATGGCTACTGAATTACTGACATTAAGCTTAAGGAATATATATTGTACTACAAAAATAAAGAAAGAATTAAAGGAAAAAGGACTATTATATTAAATGTTATCGATAATATCAAGTGAAAATAGGGGGTGCTGCAGTTCTTCAGTGCCTATACACGAGCCGCCTCTGCTGAACAATAAACATCACAATCACTAATTCATAAAACTATTATGGTGAGTATGGACAAACACCATCATATGATATTATTTTTAAGTTTCAACAATACCATGTCTAAATAACATTAGTGAAGGTGGAAAATAACTTCCTTACAAATCTGGCACTCTCAAGCATTAGCACGCAAAGCCAAGTATCCTGAGTTCGATTTCTGTGTCCAGGTGTTATTTTACAATATTATTTAACTAATTTTTTATATTATTCTTTGACTTTAAACAAAGTCATAACTGCCCAATGAGGAGCATTCATGAACTATCACCTAAAAACATGGCTATAATGTATCGCCCAACCATTCCGCAAAGTCATGAAGAAGAAAGGATGTCACGGGATTTTAAAGGAGAAAGTAAATGTTTTATAACTGTATTGAGTTTGTTTTACTTTATAAATAAGAACAAAGATATTTTTAGACTAGGTTACATAATTTATCAAAGTAAACTTAAAGGTTAATGTAGCCCATATAAAAAAAGGTAGTCCTATAGCCATTAAAGTACTGTAAAATAAAATAAGGAAACCCTAACTTTTTTTTTATATCATTAATAAATAACTTGTAGACCCAGCCCTACATTATTTCGTAAGGAACATTTTTTCAGAATTCTTGGAGAGATGTTTGGTGCCATGGATTATGAGTTCAACTTAGCTACATTCTGGCTCCTGGATGTCGTCATACAGGCGTTACAAAAAGCTCAAGATGTTTACCAAATGTCCCAGAAAAGCCAAAAAACATTGGTAGCGTGGTTCAATTATCTATTTGATCTTATAAAAGGTAATAGTGGTGCTTATTTTTATGTTATTTTACTGTTCAAAAGTCACTTAATATGTGAACATTTTAATTTCAAAAACAATTTACCCATTCTTAAATTTTATTAAATACAATTAATTTTTAGTGATACGAATCTTATGAAAAGTTTGGGTTTTTTGAAAATCACACTAAATAACTTAAATAGGTACATATGATAAAAAAAAAGACTTTAAAGAAAATGCTCCAACATTCAGCTAGAATGATGATTTATGATGTTGATGATGATAATAATAATAATAATAATAATACTCAATAATGCTAGTGCTCACTTTGACAGCAAGGGCCAGCAATAAATTTTAATGCGAGGTAAAAATAACAAAACTATTATTATTATTATTATTATTAGCACCGCGTCTTACTACCCGATTGGGTTATACACACTTACGCTAATGTGTAATGGTAGGGTGGTTGTCTGATGAAATGGAGGACCTACAGTTTAACGTGGAATCCAAACCACGGTGGAGGCCTGGCATTCCCAAAAACTGTTATTAAATTAGCCTGCAATATAACTTTTCTATAACACTAAGAATTACGTTTTACAATATTCAAGTGTATTTTAACAAAAATAAGGAATTATAATTAATCAAAATTCTGAATCAATTTGTTTCTTATTATTAAACCTATAGGCTATCTCATATAATTATATATTAAGCCTCTAGAGCGGCTGACGATCCAAGTAACGCAATTTTTGTCATGTACTTAATGAAGCCAAAATCCTTACCTACAACTCCATGTTGTTGGGGCGGTGCAACTGTTTTGGTTAACATAGGAAGGGATCGTGTTACAATTGCCGGGATAATACTTATCTACTATATCTCCAGTCATCTTTGGATGGCCAAGGAGATAGTAGGGGTCACCTCTTAACCTTGGAGTGATAAAACACCCCTAAAGGGGGATGAATCTTTTAGAAGTCAACGACACAGGATGTGGAAGGTAAGGAGAAAGAGCCACATTAAAATCCTTGTGGAATCCTTGGTCCCACTGGGTAGAACTTCTATACATGTTTGTCCCTGAGGAAATATTATGGAGTATTTGTCCACAGTTGAATCTCTGAGTGGGCACCATACCAGGTGAAAATTGGGACGTGAGTGTTAAGAATAACAAAGGAAGAAGGAAAATCTAGATTAAGGATTGGAATTTGAAGTGTGAGAACAATGAGTAGAAAAGTAAAATTGGAGAATGTAGAGAAACAAATTGAAATATATAACATCAGATTTCTACGATTAGGATAGGTATGATGGGAGGGAGAAAGAAAGATGGAGTATATAGAGTGAAAGATGATTTATAAATAAGGTGAGCATAAGGAATAAGAAATCAAATTGCTATATAGTAAAGTACTGGATAAGAATATAGTTAAGGTGGTGTCTGGAAGTGATAAGGTGCTGGCAATCAAGATATTGAGTGATTTGGTGGATACGTTGATCATTCATGTGTACATGTCTACATCCGGCGTATATGAGGAAGAGATAGGCAGGACATAGGAACAAATATAGGAGGAGGTCAGGTTAAGTAAGAACAGTGATGATAGGTGAATGGAACAGTGTGAGGAGGAACAAAAGGTGAGGAAACGTAGTTGAAGAGTATGGCTTAGGAATACTGAACGAAATAGGAGAGCGATTGGTAGAATTATATGAGAGCTTTCATCTCTAGATGGCTTACACATGGTTCAGCAACTATTGACGAAGATTCTATTAATTGAAGAGCCCTGGTGATAAATACAGTTATCAGCTATACTTCATTCTAATGAACTAACTGTTCTAAACAAGTAGGGAAGAAAAACATCACATGCAGAAGAAAACAAGGATGTATAGATAGAATAAATAGAGACGCTATATGATTCTAAGGTGGATCATGGAAAACTGATGTTGGAAGACGAGCTGGAATGTGACGAGGAGGACCAAGGATAAAAAGATGGGAAGTTGAGAAAGCGATCCATTATCAGGAAAAGAAAGGTGTTGGGATGTGGTCTAATATAATATGAGACACCTAATGCTAAATCAATATAGTCAATAGAATATACAACACTGGAAATTGGAAGGAAGATCTACTCAAGATCGTTATGGTTTTCTTAGCAAAGCAGTGCAATTTCAAAGAATGATAATACTACAGGACAATTAATTTCATGTCATGTTACCAAGGTTGTGAAAAAGATAATTATTTGAATTAATTGACGGTGTATAGTTGATACCTTTCTTAGTACATATTCACAGAAGAAGAAAGAGAATCTCCTTTAGAGTTAGTATTCACGTGATTATCATGGGCTTAAAACTATACGACGAAGAAGATTATTAGCATTTCATTATTGCTTAAAATTATATTATGTGGTCTCTCATCATTTCATTGCAATAATTTTTTTCATTCGCTAAAAACATAATAAATACAGTCTTGGGTCACTTGTCTTATAAATGGCAACCAAAGTGATACTTTATTGAAATTTACTATTTGTCAAACATGTACAAAATTAACGAATATATTTATTTGAATCTTGTCTTGGGAATTAAGCTGGAAGATTGGACAAGATAAATTTATTTGGTATAAAATTCCTTTTGACAAAACATCAATTTATTTAAATATTGCCTGACATTTCATGTTTTATTTTTTATTTTAAACATTGGTTTCATGAGCTTTAATAGCTTGTTATTGGGAACTATACAAATAAAATTACATTTAGCAGGATAATGACAAAAAAAAGGACTATAACTACCTACAAAATAAAAATACAGTTTTGCAGGATTATAGACAAAAAAATAGTATAAAATGAAGGTACAATTGACAGGAATAGACAAAACTATAACACACTAGATAAAATGCAATAGGCATATTATAGACATGAATAATAGGGAAATCATACAACATTATTATGGTATATGATAAGGTATACGATATACAGATAAAATACAGTTTGGTGGCTTGATATACAGGCAATATATAATAATTTAGTGACACAAGAGGTAAAGATTAATACCAAAAGAAAAAAATGTAGATATATTTTTCCAAAGTATATTTCTAACCTTTTTTTTAAATTGTAAGAGATTCTTGATAAAGCTCACATGCGTAGGTAAGCTATTATATTTCTTCAGAGCTGCATATTTGAGGCTATAATATGCCATATTTCTTCGAATGGATGTGTACCAAATCCAACTTTTCAGAATTCCTGGTGACAAGGCTATGAATGGTTGGTCTAAAATTTAAATTAATGTTACTTAATGTAAGCCTACTATTCAACGAATTTGTTGTATTGCCATGGCAGAATTTAGGTAAGCACACAATTCTAAAAGGGGTATATTTATTTGAAGATAATTCTATTTGGTGGGCGTAAGAAGGGGTAGCTTGAATAGAATTGTAATTGCTCTCTTTTGTAGTATTTTTAATCCATTAAACTTGTTTTTATTAGTATTAGACCATATAATAATTAGAAAATTTAAATGGTAGTGTATTAAATAGTAGAATAGTTGCTTTATGCGAGCTTTATGAACATAATACTTCAACCTGTGTAGGACCCCTATTGTAGGGTTAGTTTTTTTATTATATAGTTTATGTGAGGCTACCAAGTTAAACTACTATCTATAATCAAACCCAAATAAATGTTTGCTTTTAGACGATGGAAAGTCGAGAGAAGAGGTGTTCACCACGATGCGTAAGACAGTCCTCTCAGCTGGCTATCATCTCAATAAACAAGGTTGTGACCTTCCCTGCCCTGATGAGATTGGTCTACCCACCAAAAAAGTTCGAGGGATTAGCAAAATGAAGACTGGTACAACCACATCTCCTGTCCAACAAAATCAACAAGAGAACAACATTCAAGATATGGTGGCCATCACAGATATTATCTACTCCATGTGAGTTAAAACAAGTCACGCTTGTGTCAACAGTTTTCACCAAACATAATAATTTAAAAGTAAATAAACAAGTTTATAGAGACAAAACATGAATTATGCTTTCATAGTATGATAGCCGAAGACACGTATATCTGAGCAAAGTTGTGGCGTAGTCAGCATTAGGCTATATACCTACCATAAGAAACCACTGCAGTTTTTTTGAGTAGTTGCTGGTGGAAGAGAAATGACGAAGAAAATGGATTTTTTTTAAATTGTAATATTGCTTCTATTAATGTTTGTTAATCATTATAGTCTGATCAAGTACCTAAGTCTAATATAATTAAATAATGTATATATTTGTGTTCCCACAACCTAAACAGCACCTATTACAATTTTGTAATAAGTCAATGTTCACAAAATCACATTAAGGACTGATTCTCACGTGATTCAAAATAAAACAAATTGATATGTTATAGTAGATATTAAAAAAAACCACTTTATTAATCCTGTTCTAAACTAGCTGTCATGGTCTTGTGTAAATTGCTTAGTAGTTAGTGGCATGCTCTAGGGTCTAGTATTTCAACCATTCTTTTGATAAATAATGTGTAGGTTTATTTAAAATAAACTGGCTTTTAAATGTTAATATGATGTAATAGTCGGTTTGTAAAAGAGTTCATCTGGCTGGGAAATCAGCACCGTTGCTCCTCAGAACCAATTTCTTACACCGTGTTATTCCACTGTTTACGTACGTATTTTATCAGGGTTCGGTACTTGATTAAAAATTGCATATATAATTGTGTCATAATATATAACATTGGGCAAACTGTTTCAGATTCGCCAATCCTTTCTCATTTAACGTAATTCGTGCTGCGTTCTGTAAAACGGCAGACATAATAAAAGTGGATTTCCCTCATACAATAAATTTCCCAAAAAAACTAAAGCCTTTGCCACCACCTCTTCCCGTGGACCTCAATGACAGCAAAAAAAGAAAACACAAGAAAGGGTCCAGTATCTTAAAAAGAAAAACTGACAAGAAACAGACAAAAGGTAGACGGGTATTTATTATGTAAATTATGCTGGCCATATGATAGTAGGCTTCTAATAGGCATTAAAGTTGAGTACTAAAATGACTTTATGATACTTAAACTTCAAATTATGTTCTCTGTAATAATCCCTTTCAACATATAGACGAAATGACAGTAAAATAATAGTATAGTTGCATCTTGTTAATATTCTAGACTAAAATAATACGATTACATAGTAATTGAGGTTATGTGGTATAGAGCACTAGGCTGAATCATGCTATAAATTATGAGGGATAGCCAGCACACTTACCTAGGTGATACTGGAGTAGAAATTGTTTAGATATAACACTAAAAAACATATAAACACATTGTTAAGGACAAGCTTTCACTGTCACAGACAGCTTCATCAGGTCAGGAGAGTAGACATACATAGTAAAAAATTGCAAATTTTTGCACTTACAAAATTGATTAAAAAATGCACATGCTTGCCTTTTTTTTTAAGAAAGTAGGCACTTAATGAATTACACTATTATTTTTTCAGCAACTTATAGTTTCTTATAAAAATCTACAGAACTATCAAAGTTCAGGGTAATACATTGTTTAGTAAGAATTTACTATTTGGACAAGCCATCATACAATATGTGCTTCCAATCTGATCAACAAACTTATATTATAAAACATTGGAACCATTTTTTCTGATTCAAAGCTAACTATAAATTATAATATTAGTATTTTTAATAAACATGTCATCTAGAAAACTTTTTAATAGCATAATAAAACCTAACCTACCCTAAATAATATCGCTGAAGGGGTGTAGAAGCCAATCATTTTCCTAAATTATAATGTTGAGAGTGGAAAATGATTCATTTATTGATCCTCTTTGAAATATCTATATATATGACACATTCCCAACGAATTTATGGTTCACATTGTATGAGTAGATATGAATATATACACTATATACAAATATGAGTCTGTATAAAGATAAGCTTAAAATATACTTTAATGTACTTGTAATAATGGACCCCCTTCCTCCTCCCCACACCTCTTCAGTGGCCAAATGGTCTGATATCTCGGTCGGGTTTATTGAGAGTAGTTTTTTCCCTAAATGGTTTCCCACTCTCCTCCCACGCAAATGAAGATATACTACCTTTAAAAAAAATGTCTCCTTCATACCCATCCCATTCGAGAAACTATCGTATATACGTATAGCCTGAACATGTAGTAAGACGCGGGTATGTATTAACAATAGTAATAATACATTTATCTGGTTACAGGTTCAAAACTTGAGATAGCTACGCCAGACGAAGAAGTTTCAAAGTTGGCTCAAGAAGAGCTACCAAAAGAACTAGAAGAAGAGAAGAACAAGTACATCTTACCACTGAAAGATGCGGTGACACATAACTTCTTCAAAGGAATCTTCCGTCAACACTTTGAGGAGGAGAAAAAAGAAACCAAGGCAGCAAAGCGGACAAATAAACCAGGAAAGACACTAGAGAAAGAGAATAAAGCTAAGAAAGAAAAGGTTAAGTCAAACACACAGAGTAAAACAACACGAGAAAAGCACAAAAAGTAGAAGTTCTGATAAAATATTTTGTATTTTTTTAAGACAGAAATATATAATGGCTATCAACTTAAATGCATAAATTTTGTGTTTTTAAAAATAGTATTCAAACTGGTTGATCTGTATTTAATCAAAAACAATAATTAACAAAATGTGTGAGTAAACTTCTGCTAAAACATATTAAAACCTAGCACTTATTTGTTTATTATTTTGTGTATCCTCCCCTTAAAAAATCAAGGCACATTTACTCATCCCCTGCCTCGTTCCCTCTACCTTACTCTCTTCATCTCAAACGTTTTTGTTGGCTGAAGTTTGAACCTATTTTTAAAATTATCATAGCCTTAATGTCTTCAGCTTTAATTTTCATAAATTATATTTAACAATATTATACTATTATCCATAATTAAAAATTAAAGATGTTCTTGATAATTAATGTGAGTAATGTATTTTGTTTTCCCGTGTAGATGTCATTGGTGCTATTAGACTAAGTACTTCATCCTATTGGCTCATACTCCTATGCACAGTAACACGACATTGAAATGTTCTATGATTTGCATGATTGGAATCTTCCGTAGTAGAGTTTTGGCAATATTCTGGTCGAGTTTTCACCTGAAAATGTAATATTAAATATTTTACAATAGACTATTTCTACTTGATAGTAAATATTAAATCGTAACACTAAAATAAATTATTGTAAAAGTGATGTGAATTATTTAATTAACGACATTATATTCAAAGTTCGTATTAGAGGGAACTTTTATATTAGAAATTAAAATCATAAGAAAATCAAAGTTTTATAGAATATTAGTTTATGAAAACAATAATATGTTCAAAAATCGCATGCTATTTATTATATATATCGGTATTTTATCTATGGTGGGAGTGTAGATAAGCAGCTATCAGAAGATTCTTTATTGAAAACATTTGCCTGAGTCACTAATGTCAACTTATTAGGAAATAATTATTATTTGCTTAGTAATACTATATTATCAATAAAAATGTATCATGTGATTCTAATAATACATCCAGCCAATGTTTTCAATAAAGGACATTCTGAAATGATATTTAAATTAAATATTTTAAAATAATACAGGAATTTCATATATTATTCAAATCAATTTACTGATCTTAATCATCTAAGTTAAAACTATTTATCGGCTTAATGAATGCCTATAAGAATATAGGCACCAGTACTGTTGACACAACTCATGATGACTTCATAAGTTCTTGTAGGGAAAATTTGAGCAGCATCTTGTTCATGAGGATCAAATACTCGAAAATCCTAAAACAGAACTCACCGTTTCTCGTAAACTACTTGGACAATCACAGTAGTTTTTTCATGATTTGTCATTAAAACCCCTATATTCCGATTGGCTTGCTTTGAAGAAATTGTTTTTTAATGAAAGAACAATAATGGGTGTTTTAATGCAGACATATTTTCAATCTGTGTAAAAGTTTTCTCTTAATTAAGATAGATGGGTAGTATAAGTATAAGAAAAGATCAGCATGAACTTAATTTTATTTTGATGTAAGACTCATTCCTCTAACACCAATAAATTTCATAGTTTGATGTATTTAGTTACAAGCTTTTCATGCGCGCCAGGTTTTCGATGGACTGAAGATTGTTTGATAGACCGGCCCGTCATTTTGTTCGGTTACTTACAATTGTGCTTGAAGGGAGGCTGGACATTATAATAGTGAATTAATAATGGGAATAATAATAAGAGTTGGTTTGTCTAATATAACGCACTACATCCCTTTCAACTTTCTTTTTTAGTTGGGGATATTTAATGTGCAATTTCTGAACACACTTATGGTATTAGCACACGGCTTATAAAATAAATTAATACAGTACTACGAAATTTTCAACATCCAATTCCTAGGCTGACAATTCATCAATGATTAATATATAGTATGTCGGTAATCGAAACCGGGACCCTTAACACAGAAGGTGGACGTATTAATGACCGAGTTGAATTATTGTCTGACAAAGTGGAAACAATAAATTTAAGGTTTATCTATTCACTAATTTACAATAAAGGTAGAATATATTGTAAATAGAGTGCATAATGAAAAGTATTTAACATAATAATAATAATAATAATAATAATAATTGTTTTAAAGCTAGTAATAGTAAATCAGGAAAAATAAATGTAGGAACGGAATGGTTGGTCTTTCTGACAATCTTCAGTTTCTCAAACACCTGGTGCACATGAAGAACTCGTAACTAAACACATCAAACCGTGAAAAGTATTGGTGTTAGAGAAATGAATCTTATATCAAAATAAAATTCAGTTCATGATGATCATTTTGCACACTTACACTACCCATCTATCTCAATTAGGAAAACACTTTTACATAGAGTGAAAATATGTCTGCAATAAAAACCTCATTATAGTTCTTTCATTAAAAACAATTTTTTCAAAGCAAACCAATTGGAATATGGGAATTTTAATAAGATCTTCGTGTCTTTTAAGGTTTTTATAACAAATTCTGAAAAAACTACTGTGATTGTCCATATAGTTTACGAGAAACGGTGAGTTATGTTTTAGGATTTTCGAGTATTTGATCACGATAAACATGATGCCGCTCTGATTTTCCCCGCAAGAAATTAAATACATGGCGGTCTTGCGCACTTGTGATGTGAATTCAAATATCGTCTGCACTTTGCATGGTGCCTATACACTAACGTTACAAACTTTGAAAACCACACGTAATCTTATTAAATTACTTTAAAGATACCAACCTGCTCTGTCATGGATTGTTGACACTTCTCTGCTGCAATTTTATTTAAACGTTCTCTTTCAGCATTTTCCCGCACGAGAGCTCTGGAATTAATAACCATAACATTATTAACATCTCGTAAAGTAACGACCTATTGATGAACGTTTTATTCCATTTATAATATTACATATTCGATATTACTTGGCTTTCTTCTTTAGTATTGCCTGGGCATCGGGGTAGTTCAAGATTGCTTCATCGAAGTCATTCTTACTCAAGATGAACAAGTTGGAAAAACCACGAGATCTAAAATCGGAACGAAAACAATTATTGTTTGATAAAAATTATAATAATATATTGTATGTATTTATTTTTCAGGTGCAAATTATTCCATTGATTGTGCTTATAATAAGGAATATATAAGGTGGGATTGAGTTGATGTTGTAATACTATTTTAAAAACTTGAATGGCTTATACAATGAAAATAACAACACAGTTTGTTTTATCAGAGAAAATGTAATATATTATGCAATCTCAGTTTACACTGAAAGGGGACAGGCTTATCTTGCTTGATTCCACTATTATGTAGTTTATAAAATAGCACCTTGGTGTAAGTCCTCAAGGTAGGGTTGCTGTCTTTAAGGCTAAATGAAGTACAGCTGAGAGTAAATAAAGATGAATTGTATGTTGTCTAGCTGTTTGTATATTAATGAACACTTATATAAAGGTTCAACAAATTAAACCAAACCTTATTTGGTGATGTCATATTTAGTCAAACATTTTCTTTTCGATGTCCCTACCATTTGTTCTTTGTCAAATAGTAGTGATTCTAACATATTTTAGTTCCTTATTATGGTCGGGTGTTTTTGTTTCCAAGATTATACAGTCATGTGATTAAAAATTTACCTGACATCCGCTGTCCTGCGGTTCCCTCCTTCCAGTGCAAGCAAGCTGATCTCTCCAAACACAGAACCCTCAGTGAGTGTTGCCAACACTTGACGAGTGTTCTCTCCCCCCATCACCTGGACCTGACCATTCTTCACGATGTACATTTCCTTGCCGACCTCACCCTGTCAAATAATACGTCATAATCGATCTGTACATTTACATTATTTCTAGATAAGTATCTTTGTAATAAATTTACCATTCGTCTTCTGTACACCATTGTGTAGGAAAGAATTAAACTTTCGGATATTTCCTTCTTTCTCACACAAATTCAATGCCCCATTGTACCTATTTGAATACCGCAGGGTACAAGTCTTTATATGAATTTTTATAGGCAAATTAATATATGTTATATCTAATGTAACAAAATTGTTACAAAAAGGTCCAGCTAGCATATATTATTTCTATATACAGATTAATGTTTTTCATTTTTTGAAAAAAAGATTAAATATTTAACCAAATGGTGTCAATTCGTTGGCTTAGTTGGTTCTGAGTTTTACTATCGTATAATGTATCACATTGCAGTTGATTGTCCATAATCTGGTGGTCCAAATCCCGGCTAAGTGAAGTAGGAATGCTTTTTCCATCCTCTCTACGTTAATGCAGATTCATTCCCTTTTAACGAGCACCCTTATCTATAACCCATTAGATGGTCGTTAACACCTCCTATTTTAACTGCAGTGATAAAATTACCCATATCCCAACAACTCTCAGTGTTTCTCAAACGTTTTCCAATAGTGAACTTTTTGGTTCGATACACATGTGGACTACCCACACTGATGTATTTTATAGCTATTCCTTTGCCGAAGCTCAAAATTATATTAATGTACGTGTCTATCAAGCAATAAAATACAGCATTTACATTTGACTTTGTTTTTATGTACACTTCACAGTTATATGGATGCTATCTGGATGGATGGATTTCAACTGCATAGTAATATATTTATAATATACTCTTCGGTGGTCACCTGGTCTAAGGCATCACATTCATCATTGACTGAAGTGCCAATGATGGGGAGATCGGTGTTCGAATATAGGTTGGGAGTTCTTTAAAAAATTATAAATGGTTTTTAACTATACCTCCACACAAGTATGGGTACACTTTTTCTAAATTCAATTTACCTCATCCCTAGAATATTAGCGTAATGAGCAGACTGCATATGTGTATGACTCAAATGGTAGTAAGTAATACACGGTGTTAAAAAACCAAGTAAGCAGCGTTGTTAATAATCATAATCGATGCAAGAATTAAAGCCAGGTCGAGGAGAAGGTTTGACATGGACGTACCTTTCGGCAGATGAAGTCTCCGGGTAGGAAGACCACAGGCCGAAGTTGGAGCACTAGATCTCTAAGCAGAGCTGGGTCACAGTTATTGAATATCTGTACCTTATTGAGAGTGGCTATGTGAACGTGGATGGCGATGTCCGCCCTAAGGTTAGGGGGTAGCGTGTCTAGAATAGTGGTTTCGTCTGTGCCAAACAAATAGGGACCTTAATTAATTTACCTACTGACTATTATAGTGTTGATTGCTTCAAACTTAAATTACACACCCAGCTGGGCTTATAGTGCCTACTTTGGTAGTAGTTTTACAACTGTAGAGCTCTCTGTTATGACTGTCCGACAGTAAAGGGACAATAATGTAGCTTTTTTTCAAAACACAATTTATATGATCCCGACTGAGTCCCCTCTCAGTAGTTGACCAATCTCTCAGTATACAAATATCAATTAATTCAGCTCAAATGGGAGTTTAGCTGACCTACAAGTCTTGACTATTTTTATACAGCCTTGAGCGTAATGTATGGTGGCTTTCCCTCATTGTGGTTCTCCGACCTATATCCATACAAAGTCTTACAAGTTTTATTAAATCTTATTCTCCCTGAACTGTCTCCACAGGTGATTGGTGGACAGTACCAGCACAAGTTTTTTGTTTGTTTTTATTGACCCCGTGCCTTACTACCCGTCTGAATAACACAGGTTGGATGAAGGGCAACCTGAGTTAAAGTCCTTATTTTTACAGCAAAAAAGCTGCTCAAATAAAATAAAATATTGCTTCAATAAATATGTTCAGTTTAATTTTATACAGTTAGTAATCTTAACAGTTCTTGAATATCTATCATAATGGAATTAGAGCAGAAACTTTTTCATGTAAAAAAAAGTTATTTTCAAAGTTTGTGATGCTCATGACAGATATTCAAGAACTGTTGGTATTATGATATGTAGTAAACTAAACTAAACATATTGGAACATACAGAACGGGGGGTCGTGGTCCGTTCACAACACTCAGTGGGAACCGTAGGTTATTTTTGGGATATTGGGGTGAAATATTGGGTGAATAAACGACCAACTATGCACACACAACACTCAAGGTTTAGAACAACAAAACACATACAAACTATGATTAAATATGTGGGTGAATTAAATAATAAAAGTCATAATTAAGTACGTAAATTAATAAGTTCATGAGAACACATAAAATAAATTAAATAAACAACTAAGTGACAAAAATACAAAATAAATAATTACACATTTAAATATCAGTCTCTTATAATGTTCAGTCACTACACAATTCACGGTCAATGTTTACGTCACCCCACGTACGACACAGTGCTTTGACCCACGCTACTCGAACATTGGACACGTTTCACTCAACGAACACGCCGGTCCCACTAACCGGACTCGCTGACCCACTCACTTGATTCACTGGTCTACTCACCGGACAAGCTGGTCCCCCCCTGGGCATGCTGGTCCCAATAACCCGACTCACTAGCCCACTCACTTGATTCACTCGTCTACTCACCGGACAAACTGGTCCATCCCCGGACATGCTGGTCCCAATAACCGGACTCACTGGTCCACTCACCAGATTTGTTAGCCCACTCACTTATCACTTGACTCGCTGGTCTTCTCACCAGATCTACTGGTCCCATCTCAGACCCACTGGTTCAATCACCGAACTCTCTGGTCCACTCACCAGATTCAATGGCCCACTTACTTGACTCACTGGTCTCCTCGCCGGGAACGCTGGTCCACTTCCAAATACGCTTGTCCCGATCATCAGACACTCTTTTCCACTCATTTGACACTAAAGTCCACTCACCGGACACGCTGGTCTTCTTCTAGACATGTTCGTTGATAATTAAGAACGTTTTACTGACCGTCAACCGTATATACATAAGGGTTATAGAAGAGTCTGGAATCTCCCATTCAAAGACTATTGAATTAGAAAAAAAAAAAATGAGCCCAGTCAGTTTCCTTTCAAGTAAGTTCCCTCTGCCGCTTCTAATCTCCTTGGCAGTAAGAGCTACCTATAAAGTTACCTGCCAAACGATTGTGGAAAGAGAGAGAGAGAGAGAACAGAGAGGGCAAACAAATGACAAGTGAGCCGGCCACAGTCGGACTCCAATCTCGTTACAGTTTCTGTTAAAGCACTATTTTATTTACTTTGGTCAAAAGAGATTTTTTAAATGATACAAAATATGTATACCTTATCCAGACCTCCCCTGTACCACAACTTGTTAACACTAATGAGGTAGGGATCTGGAAGGTTGAATTTAGATTAAATGTACACGCATTTGGGTGGTGGGCGAATGGTAAACCATGTTGTGAAAAACACCCTTAGTCCATCTGGCTAGGATTCGAGCCCCAACACTGGTAACAGTGTCTGAAGTGATTGGTTTCGAATGTCCAGTTATCCAACAAACCGAGGGAATGCTGCTGTTGAGATGTGAAGGCCAACCACAGTTTGACCTTATCCTGCAGTCTGTTGGGGACGTTGAAACGCCTCATGTACTCAAGGGTGCCATCCACCAAATTGCGATATTCCGTCTGGAGATGTGTGGCCGTCCCTACATGTTCCCGCATCTGAAAATAAGATAATTCAAGTCAGTCGCTGGGGGGGAAAAACATACCTATTTAGATAGGAACAACTCTTTTTAAAGTTATTAAAATAATTTGCATCTTCACGCCAGCGATCTGCAACTTTCCCTTCTCATGATGACATCATTACTCATAGAATTACACAAATAATGAACTAATTGGCTAGATTACTCTTTGGCCTTGAGGAGCTTGAAAGTTCATGGCCACCAGAACGTAAGCTCGCCATTCAACCCAATTCTGAGACTCCTCCATCTAATCCCTACTTCCATTTTAACACTATCCTCCCATAGACGTCTTGGCCACCAAGGGGTCTTGTATCTTCAAGTTTCCCAACTAAAATGCTCTGTACACGCCTGTAATCACCCATACAAACCACATGACCACCCCATCTCAACCTGCGAGCTTTTATTATCCTTAAAATGTTGGGGGATGCAATATAATCATCAAGTTCTTCATTATCTAGCTTTCTCTATTCTCCTGTTTGAACACTAGTAAAATGTCATCATTGCCAACCACAAAAAATCTGTTTGTATTTTCTAACAGTTATTTCTTATCAGAATCCTATTATAGTGATGCATCACCTGTCCAATCAAAATGGCGAAAACGAATACTCCCAGCAACCAGCTGAAACTCATAAATGCGGTCCCTTCGACGGTGTCTGGTTTCGGGTTCCGCCCCATCGCAGTTGTGGTCTTGGTGGCAAAATAGAAACACTGAATGTACCTACATGGATCAAAGAGAATAACTCAGACCGACTTAATAATAATTTAGCGATCGTAAACAGTTTTGGAAAACTGAATAATTAAACTTTGTAAGACTAATTTCTGGGGAAAAAACTTGTTTGTAGACTACTATACAATTTTCCCTGGACAAAATTTTGATGTACAACATTGATAATATTGTATTATATTAATAATATTTTATAGATATTGATAATATATATTTGATCAAAAGCGACAGAATCATATCACATAGTTGAACATATTAATACGTAAAAGTATACCTTGTTACTGGTCTGGTTGTCGAAAATTGGATTGTAGCCACATTTAGAATACTAGATAGTGACCACAGTTACAACAAAATTATAAGTTAAGAAACCTAAACTATAATCTTACTGTACTAAAATTTATTTGTAATTTTAATATATTTCCTTTATTTAGAGGTGTGTAATTAGTCTTGCTAAAGGAATGAAAGATGAAGTAGGTAGTCAAAAAAGCTGTGGATGAGCGCAAATTGCTGTTAATTTTCCTGGTTTTATTAACATTTTAAAATCAATATACTGAATTTAACTTTCTAATACTAGTAATGAGTATCATCGACACAGCTGACCCAAACTAAAAAAACAATTTAGATTGATTTATACGTTAAGTATAAAGCGCTAAGGAAAACCCCTATGTTTAACATGTTTGATCCATAGCCACTCATTTGTTCCCTCCAAATCTTTTATTATTTCTGATTTCTTTTAGAATATTATATTTCAGATTTAAATAGTTTTTTAAATATTATAGTTCAGATTTAATTATTATTTATATTCACACTTTTTACACACACCGGTGGGTACTAATTCAAAGGTGTCTGATTTTCTGGTGGCGATATGGTTGGGACTAAAATCCCAAATGAGTGTACTGAAGGTGATTTTTCCCACATGGTTTAGGGTATATATTATCTTCTAGATCATATCTTGCTTCTACAATCACGGATATTTGTCAGTAAAAATATTTAAAGCTAGAATAATCATGTTTTATTAATTTCACTGGCCAACAAAGATTTTGTCCTAAGGCAACTCAAGGGTGATACATACGTATTTTTCCCCGCTGATTTCAAAACTGGTCTCAGAATTATTCTATCACCCATAGATTTAAAGTTACGCCCTCTTTAAGATTATACAGTGTGTAAGTAAACTCTCTCCAGTGAAGTGGGTGAAGTGGCTAGCAATCGCAGTCAAGTTGGCATAACAGACTCCCTGCTTTGTGATAAAACCTGCAAACTTCTCTCCTTTTCAACCTTATGCTGTTCAAGGTCGTGCTAATGAGTAATGTGACATATGCCATACTTTGGACATGATTAATTAGACGGCTTGCTTACTCTCTCGGTCAGCACTCCTGGCCAGTTGGTGGTCAGAGTTCGTTCTGTGAACATCTAATGCTATGTGTTTCTCTGTCATAAGTTGCTATTAATGCAATTCAGTGTATATATTTTTATAGTATTTATGTAGCTTTGTACATATTTTATAGTGTTTAGAACACCAAGTGGTACAACGCCTAAAAATTGTGTTATCCATCTTTTTGCTACTTTTGTGGCGAGGTAACGTAGCAAACGTAGTTTCACTCCACTCATTGAGAAGTGCTATCAGCTTTATTTTGGTTGCAATATTGGTAACCAGGATGAAAATTGGGCTCTTTACTTTTGTTGTGTCACTTGTGTCATACGCCTCACGAGTTGGTCAAAGGGTTCTAGGCACATGGATTTTAGTTTTCCGATGATTTGGCAGGAACCAAATGATCACTCTACAGATGGTTACTTTTGTGTCATAAACATTTCAGGCATCAAATAAAAACACACCGTAACATACCCTGATTTACCATCTGTCACGAGGCCTGTGCCTCATAGTAAAGAATTGCCGGTGCTAAAGCCTCCAGAAAATGTTATACTTAATGATGATGGACAAGAAGAAGAAGAGGTGAAGATAGAGCTATAGAGCATGGTGATGATGATGATGATGTAAGGTTTGATACCACATTTGAAGCTTCCTGTTCATATTCTGAACCACATTTACTTACTCAAGGAGATCTCAATGACCTTGTCCAAGATTTGAATTTATCTAAAAGGGAAGCAGAACTTTTAGGATCCATATTGAAAGGCTGAAATCTCCTTCACAAAGAAACAAAAATTATGTGTTTTTTAGAGATAGGCATAGTGACTTTAATTATTCATTTTCCCTTGGAAATAAGCTTGTTTTTTGTAGTGGTGTTTATCCTGTTATGGAAGCATTCGTTCACAAGTACAAAATAGAGTAGTGGCGTTTATTTATTGATTCTTCTAAAGCTAGCTTGAAAGCTGTACTTCTCCACAATGGAAATAAGTTTACATCAGTGCCACTAGCTCATGCTGCTGATATGATAGAAACACATGTGAGATTTAAACTCCTTCTGGAGAAAATCAAGTATGATGAGTACAAATGAAATCTCTATGGGGACTTGAAAGTCATGGCTCTTTTGCTTGGACTACAACTTGGTTTCACAAAGTACTGCTGTTTTCTTTGTGAGTGGGACAGCAGATACCGGCAAAATCACTACAATCAGAAACAGTTCCCAGAATGTACATCACTAACACCAGGAAATAAGAATGTTGTCAATACGCCACTTATCTATCCGAAAAAAGTGTATTTACCTTCACTCCATATGAAGCTGGGTCTTATGAAAACTTTGTTAAAGCAATGGATCGAAGTGGGCTTGGATTTACATACTTAAGACAAAAATATCCAAAGAGCAGTGATGCAAAGATCAAAGAGGGGATCTTTGTAGGATCTCAAATAAGAGAATTGATGAAAGATGAGAACTTCGATGGTCAGTTGAACCAGGTTAAAAAGGCTGCGTAGGATTTTTTCAAAAGTATTTGCAGGAACATTTTAGGGAAACATAAGGCAGACAACATCAAAGAAATAGTGAATGATTTGTTAAACTATTACAAGATCATAGAATGTGACGTGTCTTTGAAAATACATTTCTTAGATTTGCACCTGGATTTCTTCCCGGAAAATCTTGGAGCAATCAGTGACGAACATGGGGAAAGGTTTCATAAAGACATTTCCGGAATGTAAAAACGTTACCAGCGCAAGTGAAGTCCAAATATGCTTGCTGACTATTGTTGGACCCTTAAGAGGGATGTTCCAGAGGCAAAATATAGCATAAACTCCTACACTTCTACCTGTTAGGTGAGATAAACCCTTTACTATGTCTGTATTTTGATAAACGTAAAATTGAAATGGGTATTACTCAAAAATTTTATGTTGTAGAAAAATGCTAAAAATATATTCGAATTCAGCACAAAAAATACTATTAGATACATATATTTTCGTGTTTGGGACAAAAAAAAATTTTGTTGCCCAGTGTTATCGTCATTCTCTGAGCTGTTACCAATAATCATATTAAAGCTCTGAAGTAATTGAAATTCATGTTGTGATAGCTACATTATTGGTCAGCTTAGGATGAAATATTACAAACAATATTGTGCAACACAATATGTTCTAAACGATTTAGTGTAAAAAGAAAGCTATTAAAATAGGTACTACATAAAAAATATCTGCCATTAAACAATAAACAAACAAAAAAATGTTCACACTCCGATTAAACTTCAAGAATATTTAATTCGAGCTCCCTTCGAATTGAAAAAGTGGACTTCGCACATTTGTGATTCTTATACATATCGTCTGTTTTTGGCATCACAACTTACATCCTTTGTCCGAGAAATATCCATAGGAACTATATTATCCTATATTAATTATGTATGCCTTGATTTTCTAATGAATGGACATATCCTTTTAGAAAATATAAACATTTCTTTCGGTCAACATTGATAACATTCTACTTTATTATTAGTGTTTTTTATAGGCATATATCTATCAAAAGTGACAGATAATTATTTCATAACTTGACGTATGAATAAGTGAAAGTAGATCTTGTAGCTTTTTTCTATCATCTGATTTTTGGTTAGAAGAAAAGTTTAGGAAATTCCAACATATTTATTTGCGGCCAATATTAATAACATTCTAATATATTTTGAATGTCATTATATAAGTATTTATAATACCTATACAAAAAATGACAGCTACATATATCATGACTTGATGTATGAATATATTGAGATTGTTTAAGTAACTTTAGTAACTACCAGGGTATAGCTGTCAGAATGTCCATTCGTAAGAAAATTGAGGTACATTCATAGATGAAGCATTATGAAATGTTAAGTTTGCACGCCTGATTGATGCTCACGCGCTGCCCTTGCCGCTTGTAACGCTGCCCCCAGGTTCCCGCCAAAACGAGAACAAGTAGTAAGCGCAGGCGTTGATGTGTATCATGTACAGGACGTACACGACCGACCGGGCCACCCGCACGTTGAAACCTGAAGGGAGAATGTTGTCCAGTCGATCATACAGCTCCCAGAATGTTTGGATCTGGAAAGGTAGGTTTAGTTAATTTTAGAAAAGTAGATAGTTTTAGATAGATATGAAGGTAGAGTGTGTGGATCAAAAGAAGGAATAGGCAATGTAAGACATGGCTAAAAGTTGTAGATAGATGTGTGAAAAAGATAAACATTAAGAGTTTTAAGACTAAAACAGCATGTGTGACTCGGTGTATGGATGTTGTTGAAGCTAAGGGAGTATGCAAGGACAGGGATGTGTGGAGAAAGCTAGTGAGGATGGATTCCAAGATTCGGATTCAAATCCAGGATTAGAGATTCGAAGTAAAAATGAATACTCGGTTTCGTGAAATAGTATATTTGATCTATCTATAGTTAAAATTACTTGCCTTGCTCTGGAAGAACGTTTGTTATTCTACATTACCTTTCTCGATCTCTCCAAGTGGGAGTGTGGGGAACGCGAGAAAAGGCAAATTTGTCTGCAGGTTTTTTTCTCTCAAAATAAATCAAATATAGCTTCAGTAGAAACACAGAGTTTAATTTTCTTCATTCGGCGATACCAACAGTTGTTAAATATATTTTAAGAGTGTTCCGGAATTTAATAACAACTTTTTCTTTTTATTTAAAAGGATTATCGTCTAATGTTGCTATACTCATGACAGATATTCAACAACCTGTTGATATCACTATGTAGATAAAAATTAAACTCTGTGTTTCTACTGGAGTGCGTATAGCCCGAACGGGTAGTAAGACGCGGTGCTAATAATAATATTATTTTGACCAAAAAAGTTTTTGTATAAAAATCGCAATAATACTGCCCTTAATTCATGTTCCTTACACTTCCATCTTAATGCCGATGAGTTTACTTTAAAGTTCACCTTCTTAAAACTAGCCCCTAAAATTATTTTAAATTGCTTATAGCCATTTCTATCAAAATGTAGTATAACTAATCAAAGTTATAATTTAAGCATCCCACTTAACGTGACAGTTGTCTCGGCACAGCGACACGTATTCATTTCTCTTCTCGACCCAGCCCCTGTTACAAGCTGACCCGCCGTGCACCAAGGTTCCTGCGTTTGCCTAACCACGAGAGTTAGCGGGACTAGTAAAGTATCGAATAGAATTTAATCTTATCAGGATCGTCTAGATCGTTACCAAACTACGTTTATAAAATCAAACGGTAAAGTAACGTGTGTTTAAGATGCCGATTTTGAGACATGATGCCAGTTTTGGGATCTCTAAGTTGATGTGGGAGAGAATTGCGAGTGAATGTTCGTATTTTAATTTTTTCTAAAGCAAAAATAAAACTTTATTTGACTAAATAAAAAAAATATATTACTTCACTAATAACGTTTAGTTAATTGTTATACATATAAGTAACTTCAATAGCTTTATATCATGAAATCCAAACATAACTTTTTCTTTTATTTTAAAATAATGTTTCTGTTCGAATTCTAATACAAGAACTGTTGAGGGTACTGGATGTGAATAATTAAACTAAACTTATCTAATAAATATTTTATTTATTAGGGTAAAAAAATATTTTTTTTGCTATAGAAACTATAAAAATGTGGACAAGAATATTGTGGAAATTTTCATCACCACACTCGCCTCGGTGGCGTAGTTGGCTAACGCGCTTGTCGTATTGAGCCCGACTGCTGAGGACGGGGAGATCGAGGTTCGAATCTCGGTCGGGTGAACTGGGGTGGTTTTTCCTAAATGGTTTTCCACTCTCCCTCCACGCAAATGCGGGTTCACTTCCTCTAATTCAACCTTCCCAATTCCTAATCCATTAGAGTAATTAGTACTTAAAGCGTATAACCCGAACGGGTAGTAAGACGCGGTGCTAAATATTATTATTATTATTATTCATCACCACCTTAACTTAAACAATAATATTTTTGTAGGGTTGGCTCTGTTGTATTAATTTGGTTGTATATTGTGGAAGGTCCTTTACATGGTGATATGATTATTGTAGAATTGTTATTGACCTTAGTGGTCTTGGCGTAAAGTGCTCGTCTCAGGATCTGATGATCATGGGTTCAAAACCCAACCGGGGTTGACGGATTTTCCAAGAGTGATAAAAAAAATCCGTAGCACAACCTCCTTCGGAGGGTAAGTAAATCCGTCAGCCCCGTGTTTATTGTGGCATGTAAAGGAATCCTGGAAGGTATGTTAAAATATATTTCCCAACAAAATTGGCAGTACCTTTTTCTCTCGCTTATAGAAATTCTCGTTTGCTGATATAATCATCCTATTTAGAAAGTGCACGTTAAATACTTTAAATAAATATATATAGTATAATTATGGTGGAAGAACCGTATCTGACAATGTTATAAAAGTTTTGTTTTAGCATCGTGTCTTATTACCTGTTCAGGTTATACACATATGTACTAATTTCGCTACTTTGTTAGAGATGAGCAAAGTTGAATTTAGAGAAAATGTACCCGTATTTGTGTGGAGGAAAAGTGGAAAACCATTTTGTAAAAGCCATGTTCGGTAAACCTGGCTGGGATTCGAACCCCACTATATCCTTCATCGGTAGGTCAGTCTAGCATGAGAGTTACGCCTTAGACCGTTCAGCCACTGAAGTGAATATAAAAGTTATTAAAACACTTTTTAATAAATGCTTGTATAAAGTAATGTGATGTTCAGCTGTTACTTTTGAAAGATATTATCAATACCTATAAAATAACAATATAAATCTAGTAAGATTGTATCAATGTTGTACACAAAAATTAAGGTTGGTATTTTATAAAAGGTCTTTTCCACCAGAATCCTACTATACATTTCACTAGTCTGATAAATTTAACTAAAACAACTTGATATAAATACACGTTAAATTAGTACTGATAAAATTAAAGTTATGAAGTAATAATGAACATTAAACACTACAAACTTATGACTCTAGTCGATGTATACTAGTGATTGTCTTAGTGTTGACATGTGTGCTGACCTTGAGAAATCTAGGTAGTCGCAACCAAGCGCTATTTCTACCAAACTTGAGGTAGAGAAGATCTGTTGGGAGTAAAGAAAATATGTCCATCTAAAAACAAAACATAAGATCGCAATCATTATATGAGAATAAAAATGGAAACGATTCCCAGAGCTCTACTGAGCCAATTAAAATTTTATTTTGAGTGAAAGTTTGAATATCGTAGATGATTATAAACGATGATCTAGATTTTAGAAATCTTGAGATAGTATTTATATAATAAAAAGGTTACTTTTGGGGCGAACTACCCCATTAGTCTCCTGTATCTCTCTTTCTCTAGAGGGCCCTGCCTATGAGTGTACCTTAAACTGCAGTTTCCTCATATATTTCCCCGTAGTGAGCTTGGTGTCATGTATCCAGAATCCATCCAGCAGGTACATAATCCTGGGTTTGACCACCATCAAGTCCAGTAGATAGATAGCGTCTGCGCAGCAGTCGACGGCGAACCAGAGGCTGAGGTTCTCCTGGTTCCGGAAAAGAAAGGTACTGCGCAGTGGTACCACCCAGCAGTTGTACAAGAAGGCCATGGACACCACAATTAGCCACAGGATGTACGCGTAGCCTGGTGGACAAAAACTGTAGCTCATATCACGCCTACACGTAAGAGATTAGGGCTGGAGGCTCTAGTGCCAGAATGGGTTATCGGTCATCAACATTTTACTGGTCATGTATTAGTCCTAAGCTAAAAATATTGATTCGATGATTACAAATAATTATAATTCACGAGTTATAAGGGGTCTAACTTGCTATTTTATGTCTTTTGTGTACCATTGTTAAAGTAAAGTATTAATGTATGGGGTTTAAATTTATTATAGCTAGGGATATTCGTATGAAGTGTACACCATGAAATATTTATGATTGGATATTTGTCGTGGGCATCACGGAATTTGAAAGGACCTTTCCTCTTGATTTAAAAGGTTTCCCCACGACTAATATTTAAGAGCTGTTGAGATTACTATATGCAGAAAACTAAGCTAAACATATCCACTGGAACAATCTTTGGGCCAAAATGGCTTTTTGCTATTGTCAAAATACTTACCTACAGCTTGGTTCCTTACCATCACACCCACCTTAAAAAGCCACGATATAAACTTAGGTCGATCTATTTTCTTGTCAAGATATTATCGTAAAAATAATAGACTCAACATTAGGCTAAATACTTGGTGTTCTTCTTTAAGTTTAGCTCACTTTCGGGATGAAGACTCATCCATCCATATAGTTTGTCCATAAAGTAAATTTCTCCATCTTTGCCTTTTTCTGGAACAAATTTTTTAACAGAAACCAAAGAATAATTCATATAGATATTACGAAATTCTTTTATATGAACATTAAAACTGTAATATATAATTGAACGCAAATCCTGAAAACTGCTAATGGTCAGATTTTTTATTCAACCCTAGGATTGGACGTTTCAAAATGACCAAAGCCTTTGGCCATCTCCAAACATCCAAACCTAAGATTGTGCAATTACTAAAGGACTAAAGTTGAAAATATAGTCGTTAGTTTAGGATAGGTTAGACTAGGCTTAAAAAAACGAAATTGGACAGGGGGTCTTGATAGTTTAAAATAAATTTGTAAGCTCTGTCCAGCCCTGTTTGCATCTCAATGAGATCCACTTGAATTCATGTGGTTGCTCAAAATTGGGTGCGTGCCGCCTGCTAAGTCTGGCCGAGAAACCAACTAAGATGTTATTTCAAGCTTTGGTCGTTTAGTAGCATAGTACTAGGTCTCGCTGTTTGGAGACAGCCAAAGCCCTAAAATGTCCAATCCTTTGATTGGGCAAAAAAAAAAAGTCCATAGGTCGTTTTCGGGCTTTGGGCCTAAAAATACACATGGTGTACCATAGTATGTGAGAATCACTTCAGCGGTGTACAGGAGACACAAAAACCATTTAAAAAATATCACAAGCATGCGCCCCATTTGACCTTGTTTCCAAGTTATGGTCATATACTCTAGTGTGGAGCTACTTAACATTAGCTACACAAAACTATAGTAGGTGCTCAAAATGGCCACTTTAGGCACGAATGCTAGCATTCACTAAAGTCGATAACAATTATACAATAGGCATATAACCGTGTTATACATTTTTTGTATGGTTTGGAAGGTCCTTTCCACGGCTATAACCTAGTGAAAGAGTGTGGCAGTCTACAACACGATAGCAGGCTTGCTTGATTTAAATTATTATTATTATTATTATTATTATTATTATTATTATTAGCACCGC
>CABEEJ010001655.1:81670-96715 GCA_901482245.1 Timema douglasi
GTCTTACTAACCGTTCGGGTTATACGCACTTACGCTAATGTGTAATGGTAGGGTGATTGTGAGATGAAATGGAGGACCTACAGTTTAACGTGGAATCCGAACCACGGTGGAGGCCTGGCATTCCTCACATTCACAAGATGTCTTGTCAGAGGTGAAGGAAGGGTTTGGTAATCAGATAAATCTGTGCCGGGACCGGGGATTGAACCCCGGCCGCCAGCATAGAAGTCTGACACCTTACCCCTACACCGCCAGGTCACCGACTTGAGTTTAAAAAAAATCATTTAAGCAAATAATTGTTGTCAAAGCTCAATAGGCCTAATTATCAAAATTGTATTGACATATAAACAGCCCCTGTTTATATTTGATGCACGATGTAAGGGTGTAAGGTAAAATATACAGGCAAATCCCGCACTGGCAACGGGTCATACCCCAGACCACTGTCGTAACCTGAAAATCGTCGCAACACGAAAGCAGTGCATTTTTATCGCTCTTCGATGCATGCATTGAAATGAAATCGTCATATACGGAACTGTGGTAAATAACACGTGTAACTAAAATAAACACTGAAGGTCATATATCACGAAAAGGGTTAAGCATACAACTAACTGGGTACTGTGGCAAACGGTCGCCAGGTATTTGCAAACCAAGTGTCTCTAAAGTAGCCCCATGGCTTCTTTGGTGCTGACTGACAGCTGACGGCTTTAAAAAGTTACCAGACCAAATTATGTAGCCCTACGCAGAACCATATGATCTGCAAAAACATGTGCTTAGCAGCTGTCACTTCTGACAGTCAAAATTTAGGTATATACCTAAACGTTGACTGTCAGAAGTCAGCTGTGAGCTGTCAGTCAGCACCAAAGAAACCACGGGGCTACTGTAGTTTGGGGCATGGGGGTTATTGAAAAACGTCGTAGGTGCAAAATGTCGTAAGTCGGGGGTTATGCCTGTAGATACATCCTCACAGCTTTACTTTAATTACCTTTTTGAGAATCTGATCTTAATAACTTCGGCTGCCCCAATCGCTGTTGGATCTTAGTCGCTTTCTCTGTGATGGTACGTTGAAGGTATTGAAGTGGGTTTTGATACGGACTTGTGGCGGGAAATCTGAAACCGTCATAAACGTAAGATTGTGATCAATCAAAATCCAACATGCAAAAAAAATTATTTTTTTAACCGATTCAAAGTCTTACCCAAACGCATTTCCTTGTTCCAAATCACCTAAAGTCTTCGCTGAGAGAAGTTTAGGTGTGCCCGGAGTCTCCAATTCAGGCAGCTCTGTAAATAAAATATAGAACAACTTATTTTTTTCTTCAGTTATTAGACGTGCACTTTCTGAACCGACTGATTATATCAGCACACTTCTTATAAACTAACTTAAATCTAGAACAGACACAACATCCAAACCCCTGGAGTTAATCCATCACTGCGGAAGTGTAAACTCATATTTAACTAATGATAAATTTTTCGGCCATGCCGAGAATCAAACCCGGGATCCGTAGCTCAGTGGACAGACACGCTATCGACTGAGCTGAATTGTTGGACTAACAGCGCGCGGATTCACTGTAGAACATAAATACATGCTCTATATGTAGCAACAAGGCTCCCTGGCGGAGTTAGCTAACGCGCTGGTTTCGTGTTGAGCTAGACTACTGAGGGTGGGGAGATCAAGGTTCAAATCTCGATTGGGTGAACTGGGGGTGGTTTTACCTAAATAGTTTTCCATTCTCCCTCCACGCAAATGTGGGCCCACTTTCTCTAAGATTCAACCTTCCCTATCCTTAAACCATTATCGTTAACTAGCACTTAAGTGTATAACCCGAACGGGTAGTAAGAACGCAGTGCTAAAAAAAAATCTATGTGTAGTATGAAAATATAGTTCCTCCCACTTTAGTAAATAGTTAAATAGTTTTACTAACATACTATAAAGTTTTAACAATTTCAATAATCACGTTGGAATTTGCTTAGATTTATATTGTATTTGTTTATTTCCCGTGCATTTTCTAAGAACAAAGGTACACTTTGTTCACCCTGAAAGGTAGCAAACAGTCTTCTTATCTTGACGGATTACACTATGTGGCCCTCACAGTTTCCTGGAGGAAAATTGAAGCGAAACCCTCGGGGGCAGATATGAAACAGCTTATGATTCAAATAAAAATATGTTATTCAAAACGGTCATGATTGCATTTTATTATGCATTTATTTGATTAATAAAGATATATATATATATATATTATGTTAAGTTGTTTAGTGAAGGTCTGTGTGCATGCATATTTCTTAATACATTTTTGGAAGATAGTTAAACATTTTTGGCAGTAAATTTCGAAAGGTTCTGCCAACAAAAAGTACAATTAATCTATAGGTCTAAGTGTTGAAAATAATTGTTTATGAAGTGTTGTTTTTAGGCCTAATTTAATTTGTTGAAACTACTTAGTATATATTCGAACCTCGGTGTAAACTAACAACCATATTTGGCCCTTGGGATTAAAAATGTTGGACCACCCTGAACTACACTATGGTGGGATCAAGTAAGTAAGATAAACTTGCTAACTTTCAAGGAGACCGTGATAAGACAATGTCAGACAACCTGACAAGAGTTACCTGATCTTGCGTACTGATACTCGCTTATCAGGAGTCTCATGACGGTTTGTGCTGTGAACAAAACAAACAAAAAAACACAATAAGTAACAATTTCCCTTCAACTAATCTTGTGATAGTGGTCTCCACGGGCTGATGAAATTGTTGGTAGAGTCCAACCCCAGGAGAGGGTTTGAAGATGAGTATCACAGGACAGGAGAACAGTGGAGAAGTTGAGGCCTGATCAGGATAGGTCGAGATTTCCCAGACGATGCCTCTAAGAAACCCTTCACCGATGGAGCAATAGCCTAAATTTTATTTTTTTATTTTCGAATTGAGTTTAATAAAACATAGCCATAAATACAGTGTCTGAACAAAGAATATCGTATTATTAAAACTAAACAATTCACAGGTTTTCATAATAAATAATACTCCATGGCTTCAATTTGCAAGCGAGTGATATCGACAGAGCGGCTGCCACATGTTCGCGAAGATAGTTCCAACTGCTTCTGGTAGAGGGCGTCATTTAATCAGCACAACAAGCCCTTCGGCCGCTAATCTCGTAATAAAGATCGGAACTGATACTTCTGTATTCAAGTAGCTCTTTATTTTACCTCACAAGGTTGAGTTTGACCCCGTTTCAGACACACTGCTTCACAGATAAATTCTGGAAGAGCTGGGGATCGAACCCACTATCTCTGGATCTGTAGCTAGGAGTTTTAACCACTAGACCACAGATACAGTTCGCAAAATTTTATAATAAAGATAAATTAATAATATGAGTTGATTTATAAATATGATCACATGACATCTGAAATATTAAAATATTATAATGAAATGTGTAGTTATATTTTGAAAACTAATTGATTCTAGTTTCTATAAAAAGTTAAATTATTGAAAAGTTTGACTTCTATATTCGAGCTCCAAATTACATTCCGTTGAGTCCAAATCTAGAATCTATTTGGATTTGAAGTTTAGAATCCAATTTGAATATCTCAAAAACTAAGATTTTAATTTCGAATTTAACCTTTATCCAGATTCAAATTCAAAATTTTGAAGCATCGCACAGGCTTGGCTATGGGAAGAAATGAGAAAACCACAATGGTAAAATCCCATTTGGAAAACCACCTTCAATGCATCCAGTCAAGATTCGAACTTCGACCTTTTCGCCACCGGCAACGTCATAGCGAATCCGGACAACTGGGCGCCGCCATCTGGGCGCGGCCAACTAGGCGCGGCCAACTGGGCGCCGGGACAACTGGGCGCTGGGACAACTGGGCGCCGGGACAACTGGGCGCCAAAAATAACCCCACTTTTTTCCTTTTTTAAAAAGTGATGAGTAAAAATAAAAAACACACCCCATTTTTTTCTTTTTAAAAAAAATCACTTTTTTGCACTTTTTTTTAAAAAAAATCTCTTTTTTTAATGCATTGCAATATTATGCGCAACACCACGTAAAAACGAAATAATGTATATTATTATAGTCCCTAACTAGTCTTAAAATTTTAGCATCGACTTCTCAATACTTTCTTTTTTTCGGCGTAGGCTCATGTCCAGCTACAAGATGTTCATAGTAGATATCTCTTGCAGCTTGTACTTTACGTAGAGCATCAATAAATTTCCATATTGTGGGATGTTGCATGCCCAGCTCAGTTCCTAGCCTGCGATGTGCAGCTTCAGCATGATTGTTAGTACGATTGTGACACGATTTTGTGTTCCATTTCGTCCAAACCACTCTGGTTGACGAAACCTAATGAAGTGAAGAAGCAAAAAGTAATGGTAATGGGTCGAGTGGGCGAATTCTAAGAATACGCAAGTAAAAGCTCGTAACACCTGCACCGCATATCTATGAACTGGATAAGAGAAAAGTAATAATAATGGGGGGGGGGGGGATATTTCTAAGAATAAACAAACCAAATCTCGTCACACCTGCACCAGAAATAAGTCATAGCTTGAAGGTATTATAATATCAGCGATATTACTTTAATTTTACATAGGGATGCACATAAATGCTACTTATTATTCCTCTTTAGTGGTTTATTTTGCGCACAATTCTTATTTTTCATTTTTTGGTGAGTTTTTTTTAGAAATTTTACTATATCAAATAGACTAATTTATAATATAAATTAATTAAGTTTCCTCTACTAAGATTATTTTTTTAAATACTCCAAGAAAAATATATGATGTTGCGCTGAAAAATATGATTAATTAAAAAAAGTTCATTTTTAGTTTTTATCCATCACTTTTTAATTTTAATTGCAAAAATATGAAAAAATGGTGCATTTTTTATTCTAAAAAATTGCATAAGTTAATAAAAAAATAAATTTTATTTTAGCGCCCAGTTGTCCTGGCGCCCAGTTGTCCAGGCGCCCAGTTCGCGCGCGCCCAGTTGGCCGCGCCCGGTTGGCGGCGCCCAGATGGCGGCGCCCAGTTGTCCTAGACCGACGTCATAGGCCTCGTAAATAACTACCTGTGTGTGTGGATAATGCCACGATGGAGGCATAGTGTCACAACGCGCCCCAAAGATCCGGCCTTGAGGCCATCCTGTCCAATGTTTGCATTGCACGGTGGCCAGAAATTCTCCTTAGTAGCCTACCTCTCTTCTTACCTTCTCATCGCCTCACCCCCATTCTGGAGGCTACTCAAATGTGACAGTTTTGATAACGCAAAATAAACAGTAAATTGTTTTATTCAGAAAAATACAAATCCACGTTTGGGGTATTGCATAAATGTTTAGGGTAAAATTTTTACACATAACGCATAGAATTCATTTAGCTATAACATTTTTCTTAACAATTTTTTACTACCTATTCAGGTTATACGCATATATGGAAATCACTCTAATGAGGTAGGGCTGAGGAAGGAAGTCTTTCAGAAGTAATCTTCCCACATTTGCGCGGAAATAGAGTGGAAAACCACACTGAATAGACCCGACCGGGGTTCGAGCCTCAATTTCTCTGTCATCACCCAGGCAGTCTAACATGAGAGGGATGCCTTAGACCGTTCAGCCACTAAAGTGGGTAGCAATAATATTATTCGTGTTATTCATTGTCTAAGAAGTAGTTTTTATGCTATAATATAAAGTGGAAATGGGTTCGTTTTGTACTCCCTATAGCTAAGAGCTAGCAACGCCCATGGTCCCAGACCCTCTATGGTCATCATGTTGGAATCACCTTCCGCATTAATCAAACAATTAACACATCAATAAGTAAACATGTCATGTACAGACGCATCTGCATTACAGTTAGTGGTATTCCTGAGTCATCAGCTAGGATTGGTCAAGTCGTTCAACAGTTAAAAATATGATACCATAGAAACCACAAATATTGTTTAGTAAAATGATATTAAAAGAAAATTAATGGAAAGTTGGCACTAAAAGATTGTTTGATTACATAACTATATGAAATTTAATATCAACGGTGAGATCATGATTGCCAAATAGTTTAAAGACATGAATTGAGAAACTTTTAGTTATGTTTTTGCAGTGAGTGATATTTGTTACTGTAGATGGTAAAAAAACGACTGATGGCCATTCCGGCCAACAAGCTTGGGAATATATTACTTCCAGATTTTATGAACATTATCTTACATCCACTACTGTTTCCAGCCTGTGGTCTGAGTAAATTTTTTATTCAAGCCATATATGTTCCACTACCAGCTTTCTAGACCTGTCATAGCTTCATATGCCTTTTAATCTAACTTAAGACTAGGACAGGCACAACATCCAATCTGTCGTTAATTGATCACTGTGAAAGAGTAAAACTGCATTTCACCAGTGATACTTTTTTTCAGCCATGCTGGGAATCGAACCCGGGACCCTTAGTTCATTAGACAGACACGCTACTGACTGAGCTAAGGTATCGAATAAGTTAGATGTGACCTAATAAAGCAAAACTTTGTTACACCCCAAAAGTGAAATTGGCCAGACTTTTGCTCATTCCGTGAACCAACTTCTTCACTTGTCCATTTTACGGATCGAGAAAAAAAACTCCCCCGGTTAATGATTTGGATAGCGCTTGTGCTACCTGATTCATTAACTGGACGAGCTTTTACACGGCCCTTGAAATGGACAAGCTAAGAACAATTTGTTCCAAACCTTTAATTGTTTTAGGACGTAAGGTTTGGTTAGTTTTGATTTTCAACATCTAATATCTAAAAACTAATTTCAGTTAAGATCTTATTTAATAAATTGATCAAATAGTCAAGCTACAGTGTTTTTAGTAGGCCTAGATAGGACAATAATCTCCAATCCATGAAAAGGGCAAGAGGTCATGCCATTTTGGCCCAGTTCGTGAAATGGTCAAGAGAAGTTCACCGAATTGACAGAAGTTGGCCCCATTCGTGATTGGGACAGTTTCACTAATAGGGTGTAACATACACTATATATTAAACTAAAGATTTTAAGCTACTAGTAAGTATTTTCTATTATTATTGCGTAAAAGTTTCGATGATAAAGGAAAGATTATTTTTTCAATAAAATATTTTCAGATCGAAGATTTGCACTTGTATAGCTTATGTATGTGGCTCAAGTCATGCGAGCTTCACGTGACTTAGAATTAATTATTCCTCATTCATATGTAAATAGGATGGAAAGCCGCATAGATGTAAACGCTATATGTCCTTTCCGCCCTAATTCTCCTCACTCAAAAGCTCACGACACTATCATCCTTGCAGGCCGACACTGTTTGCCCACTTGAACTAGCCCATATGTCGACCAGAAACCGACTGCTTCCTCTAGTAGTGCAAGCCATGGAGCAATTGGATGGGGATGAAGATGAAAGCCCAGGCTGCACCACAGGAGAAATTGTGAATCAAGTCAAAAATATCCTCCTCCAGAAGTCTGTCAAGTTTCCTGTTGCGTTCGAGTTGGATTTTCAGGTTCAAAGGGCAAGTTTGTTGTATTTATATTAGTGTACAAACAAATCTTAAGGATTGGAGTGCCTCAAATGTTCAGTTTAATAATGACTCGTCTGATATTTGTTATCGTGTTTTATGGTTTATTTAAAATCAGTCACACCCACATGTCAGATCATCAATATTATTAATTATCTAACTTCATGACGTCAACCTATACCCTGAATTTAGTTCTCAACAAACCCCCTTAAGTTCCTGTACAATGTTGGTCCCTCTACCTTTGTGTTGAACTTTATTATAATAGCAATAATAATCCAACCATCCAGGAAGAGCCTTTTATTAAAAAAAAATACCGGCATATTCTTTGCAAACAAAATTCATATAATTTTACTGTTTTATTAATGTTATTTCATAGGTACTGATAATATCTATTAATATTGACAGCTGAATATTACATTATTTGTTGTATGAACACGTGAAGGTAACTTTTTTTTATCAGTCATACAAGGTCATTTTGGATGTGAGTCTTCGGTGTATCGGATACATTCTTAGGATGAACTCTTTACTGCACAACTTCATAAAAGGAAAGGAAAGAGGAGCTTAGAAGAAGGAGGACTCAAATATTGGATGACTTGAAGAAGAGAAAAAAAAACTCTGGGAACTGAAGGAGGCATTAGTGGTCAAAGTTCACTGACAAATGTAATGAACTTGTAGTAAGACAGCACCCTTAATAATTATAATAATATAAGGGTATT
The DNA here is from genome assembly GCA_901482245.1 of Timema douglasi. Taxonomy (NCBI): domain Eukaryota; kingdom Metazoa; phylum Arthropoda; class Insecta; order Phasmatodea; family Timematidae; genus Timema; species Timema douglasi. Next base: position 89,854 of record CABEEJ010001655.1, read on the forward strand.
TATAAGAAAATTTGACCTAGCATTGTGCTATTATAAAAACTATCAAGAAAATTTAAGTACTAAGAGAAGTGAGATATGGGTATCATTTTAACTATGCTATACAAAAACGCTGAACTAGACAGGGATAGTGTTAAACTTTAGTTGTTTATCAAGAACTCATTATAAGTTATAGCTGATTGTATAACGTTTCAATGTACAGGTAAATAGAAATAAAATACCTCACGGGATATCCTGAAACTATAAAGCTCTGTTGAGAAAGTATGTATTTTGTAAAGCACATCGGAGCTATTAGTGTGATATGGGGCAGTATTTGCCCAACTAGAGTACATCTTCTTTATATATATGTATGCGCGCGGGCGCGTGTGTGTGTGTGTGAATATCTATACGTGTATATTTGTATTCCCAACCTCCCCAATCGTTCACCTTTCTTTACAGTCTTTACATATGGAATCTTTTTTTTAGTACCGCATCTTACTATCCATTCGGGCTATACGCTTATGCACTAATTACGTCAATGGGATAGGGATGAGGAAGAAATAATTTAGAGGGAAATGTACTCACATTTGCGTGAGGGAGAGAGGGTGGGAAACCATTTAGGAAAAACCACCCTCAGTACGCCCGACCAGGACTCAAAAGCCCAATCCCCTGTCGTCGGCAATCTAATCTATTGCGAAAGTGACGTCTTAGTTAGACCATGCGGCCTCAGAAACAGGTTTATGGGTATTTATACGTCAAATTACACTATCCGCAGCTATCACTTTTGATAGATAATATCAATACCTTTAAAATATCGCTAATAATATTATACTATTGTCTAAATAAACCTGCTAGTATTTTGTAAAAAAAAAAAAAGTCCCTCTTGTGGAATGACTGACTACAGTAGGCGTGTAGGCAGTCCGGCCGTGTCCTTGCTATGTCGGGATGTGTGTCGACAGGTCCTGGATGACGCGGTGGATGTTGGTCTCCTGATCTGCCACAACGGAAGGTACAGCTTGGTGGTCAGTGGGAAAACACACGAACCGTTCTTGTGAGGGTTGGAGAGAGATCATTCACAAACACAGGCACGGCTCCAAGCTCCTACGCGCTGTGTCAACAAATACTCTAAATAGTATCTGAACAATTACACATGGTGGACATTATTCATTGTTAAATCATTGTTTTAGTTGAAAAACAATTAGGTATGTTTTTAACTAGTTACGTCACTAACACGAATAAAAGGACATTTAAATAGTTCAATATTCCTTGTATTTTATTATATAACTGGCTACAACAGTGCCCGACCTCTTGGTCTGTGGGTTCATAGCTACCAGTCTAGAGGTCCTGCGTTCGATTCCTGGTGATACTGTAGGTATTTTTCCCGAAGGGGGATTGTTACCATGGTTGCCAAGATGTGGATAATTAGGCTTAAGACTCATACTGGCACTATAAAGTCATCATTATCATCACATCATCTCATCGGGACCAAGTGTCCGCACCTACATGACGCCCCAACCTCAGGAGACGGCTACATTTCACATTTCCGTCACTGCCAATAGAAGATAAGGAATGTCTCAAGCAGACAAAGTCTACCAGTGGAACACGCTAGAAAAAGAACAAAATCTACACCAGTATTTACAAAACTGTGGGGCGCGTGTCACATACCAGGGCTACGTGATAGATTTTAGGGGGCGCGCAAAGTACTACAGAGATCTATAAATTATTTTTTTTTATGATAATAATAAGTGTTACAAACAAATTATCAGATTTTCAGGTGAAGTCAAGTAATCTACCCGTTCGGGCTATAAGCTTATAAACTAATTACGCCAATGTTATTATTATTATTATTATTATTATTAGCACCGCGTCTTACTACCCGTTCGGGTTACACGCACTTACGCTAATGTGTAATGGTAGGGTGATTGTGAGATGAAATGAAGGACCTACAGTTTAACGTGGAATCCGAACCACGGTGGAGGCCTGGCATTCCCCACATTCACAAGATGTCTTGTCAGAGGTGAAGGAAGGGTTTGGTAATCAGATANCAAGATGTCTTGTCAGAGATGAAGGAAGGGTTTGGTAATCAGATAAATCTGTGCCGGGACCAAGGATTGAACCCCGGCCGCCAGCATAGAAGTCTGACACATTACCCCTAGACCGCCAGGCCACCCCTAATAACAGTAAACAAAAGTTAATTTTTCATATAAAATGTTAGCCCCAGGTAGGCTACAGGTAGACACACAGACAGACACGGAGACAGACAGAAGTGTAAAACCCATATTTGTTAATTTCGGAGGCACATATAACGTCAAGATGCATCATAATCTCAAGGCCGAAAATGTTAATAACTAAAACACTTTCTCTATATGAGAAAGTAAAAAAAGTTTAAAAGCTTTTGCATTCGGTTAAAAGTTTTTTACATTTTATCATAAAAGTTTCAACATACTTTAAATGCACTATGGGCCTGTTAGCTGTCCTATCCTTAGACCGGAAGTGAATGGAGAATGCGGGGATAAGGAAGGGGTTAGTGAGGATGGGGTTATTTGAGCCACGTGCAAAGTTTCTTGCACACCATGTGAGGGGACGGTGTGATTAGATATGTATGTAGGTACTATTACCATAATTATACATAAACTATATCGTTTTGCTGGCAGTGATAATACAACCTATTTACAGAGAAAACATTAAGCTAGGCGCAAGAAAATGCCTTACAGAAATATTACGCTAACAACTGATTAAATGTATAATCGCAGGACTATAAATAACTTAGTCCATACATTCACCGCCAACGTTATTTGTGGCCAACTCTTTCAGTGGGTTGAGATTTTACTTCAAGAAGTTTACAATTTTAAGGTAATTAAATGCCGTTGATGTTATATATTTAAATATTATTTTTTTTATTGGGAAGGAAAACAGTTAAGGGTGTTTTTTTATTTCTAAAATATACTTTAAATTACCAAACACGAAACCAAAATATTTTAAATGTTTTCCCGATCGTCTATCCAATTCTTATTCTTTGTACGGAATTCAGTACGCTTGCGCTTTTTGTATTAAGACAATTGGTCCTTTTCATTTGGCATGGAAATGCAGAGCCATCCTCAAGAATTTTTATTGGTTTGAAATTTTCTTTTCGGCAACGGTTTGTTCAAGAATAGAAGCATGTTGATTAAGTTATACTTTTTATATACACACCTCCCCTATAATTTTAACAGTGATCAAATATCGATAAAATTGACATTTTTCAACAGAAAACTGTCGTCTTCATAACAAGTAAGAAAATGTAGCAATTGATAACCATCGATACACTATCTTAGAAAGGGTGTTGAAAATACTAATGGTCAAATTTCACTCATTCTCGTGAAAACTGATATTTCCAAACGTATAATTTTTCGGCAAGACCTGTCCGGTAGCTAGCGCCATCTACTGTTTCCGTGATCCATCTGTCCTTGTTGGCGCGGAAGAATACTTTGGTCGGTTGTGAAGCCACGTCATGCCTTTCACCCTCCCGCCCACCATCCCACAAAATAGGGTCTTGACTTGCACTCGACAGGGCCAAGAAGGCGGTCTAGGACAACTGGGCGCCGCCATCTGGGCGCCGCCAACCGGGCGCGGCCAACTGGGCGCGCGCGAACTGGGCGCCTGGACAACTGGGCGCCAGGACAACTGGGCGCTAAAATAAAACTTATTTTTTTATTTTTTTATTAACTTATGCAATTTTTTAGAATAAAAAATGCACCATTTTTTCATATTTTTGCAATTAAAATTAAAAAGTGATGGATAAAAACTAAAAATGAACTTTTTTTAATTAATCATATTTTTCAGCGCAACATCATATATTTTTCTTGGAGTATTTAAAAAAATAATCTTAGTAGAGGAAACTTAATTAATTTATATTATAAATTAGTCTATTTGATATAGTAAAATTTCTAAAAAAAACTCACCAAAAAATGAAAAATAAGAATTGTGCGCAAAATAAACCACTAAAGAGGAATAATAAGTAGCATTTATGTGCATCCCTATGTAAAATTAAAGTAATATCGCTGATATTATAATACCTTCAAGCTATGACTTATTTCTGGTGCAGGTGTGACGAGATTTGGTTTGTTTATTCTTAGAAATATCCCCCCCCCCCCCATTATTATTACTTTTCTCTTATCCAGTTCATAGATATGCGGTGCAGGTGTTACGAGCTTTTACTTGCGTATTCTTAGAATTCGCCCACTCGACCCATTACCATTACTTTTTGCTTCTTCACTTCATTAGGTTTCGTCAACCAGAGTGGTTTGGACGAAATGGAACACAAAATCGTGTCACAATCGTACTAACAATCATGCTGAAGCTGCACATCGCAGGCTAGGAACTGAGCTGGGCATGCAACATCCCACAATATGGAAATTTATTGATGCTCTACGTAAAGTACAAGCTGCAAGAGATATCTACTATGAACATCTTGTAGCTGGACATGAGCCTACGCCGAAAAAAAGAAAGTATTGAGAAGTCGATGCTAAAATTTTAAGACTAGTTAGGGACTATAATAATATACATTATTTCGTTTTTACGTGGTGTTGCGCATAATATTGCAATGCATTAAAAAAAGAGATTTTTTTTAAAAAAAAGTGCAAAAAAGTGATTTTTTTTAAAAAGAAAAAAATGGGGTGTGTTTTTTATTTTTACTCATCACTTTTTAAAAAAGGAAAAAAGTGGGGTTATTTTTGGCGCCCAGTTGTCCCGGCGCCCAGTTGTCCCAGCGCCCAGTTGTCCCGGCGCCCAGTTGGCCGCGCCTAGTTGGCCGCGCCCAGATGGCGGCGCCCAGTTGTCCGGATTCGCCAAGAAGGGCCTTAAGTTAAAGCTAATGGCGGTTTTTGTTCCGATCGACTATTTAGCTCAGTTGATAGAGTGTTTGTTGGTCTACTGAGATAAGGGTCCCAGATTTGATTCCTATAAGGACCTAAATATTTTTATTGATGAAATGAGGTTTCTTTTTTCACCGCAATTTTTCTTTTTGCTGGGTGTCTTGATATTAATAATTGTCAGGGCCTATTTACACTAATAGATTAAAGATGAGAAAGGTAGAATTGAGAGTAAATGTACCCACATTTTTCTGGGAGTATTTTGGAAGCCATTTATGAAAAAAAAAAAAGTATACACGACCGGGATGTTTACTAGTTTTTCTGGGATGTGCAGTGACTTATTTTATTTGTGTAAGTGTACAATCATATTATTACTGTAGTTAAATCTAAATACAAAACTGTATTAAAACAGTGTTCTTAATTTCTCGTGACTTCTTAGAGAAAGAAGGTATTGTGATCTTCAAAAAAATAAAACTTGAGATTTTTAATGGTGTCGACGTTTCATGACCACCTGAATCTTAAAAGGTGTTTTTTGCAATGCTGTCTATAATATGTATTTGTGTGTCTGTGTGTCTGTCTGTCTGTATCTTGGCCTAGAGCCGAAAACATTTTACCGATCGGGCTAAAACTTGGTTTATAGGACTTTCGTAAGGTTCCCTCCAGGATTTTTTTGGAATTAGATCTAACACTAAAGTTAAGGGTAGTTCACTTAGGAGCAGAAGGACAAAAAATTGATTTTCTCGAAATCAGCTCTAATTGATGACTCAACTTATAACCCTCTTAAACATTTAGAATGTTCCAAAAGTTTGTTTACTGAAATAACTGCGCGTATATACTATGTATTAGCTTATTTCCTAATTTTCTTCTATTTTCAAATTTTAAATAATACTCAATGAAATGCACAGATTTTTTCGAAAGGCTTTATTCACATCTTTATCGAAACAATTTAAAATGATATTAGAACTTATTTACAAATATTTAATACACCCACGAATCGGTGGTCACATGGTCTAACAAGTCACACTCTTGTAAAACTGGATTACCGGTGACAAGGTGGAGATCAGGGTTTGAATCCCGGTTGGGTGTACTGAGTACGTTGTTTTTTTCATAAATGGTTTCTTACTCTCCCTACTCGTAAATGAGGGGAAATTTTCTCTAAAATTATACCAGCTTCATCCCTAAACCATTAGTGTAAATTAATGTAGGTATATAGCCCAAAAGACGTGGTGAAAACTAAATTTTAAAAATGTCAACGTGGATAGTCGTGTGAAACAACCTGTACCATTTATGTTGTGTGTTGTGTGAAAAGGACTGTCCCGGGGTACGTTAGGTAAGAATCACATAGATAATATGACCGTCCTTTCAAGTCCCTCAAACAATCGTTTTGGCCGAAGCATGCACGGTACAAGGATCGCAACAGCCGTGACCTTGATATCGAAGGCCGCGCGCGCGCGCTCGTTCTAGTGATGTAATACTGAACGATAGCGCTAGTGTAGAAGAGACAAGTTGATTACTTTTTAAAATGAACACGATCATTCATCTCCTACTAGTCCATGTTTAGATCAGTCGGGAGGTTTGTTTGGTCAAGTTCGGTGGGCAGACAAACCACGAACCTACCAGCTACGTCACGACAGGTACAGTTCATTCACATTACTTTAACAATAACATTTGATTGGCTGAGAATCGAAGAATATTTATATAGTGGATCATTTTAGTACCAGAAAGAGGGGGAGAAAACGCTTCCCTGACTGACTTTATTGTCCAGTGTGGGACTGGTTCTAGTAGAGTAAGGTGATGAAGGCAGTTTAACAGGTTAGCTTAGCGAGACTTGTAGGTGATGGTTAATTTTTATAAGAAGAACGTTTTTGAAAATATATTTTATTTATTTGAGTTATTTAACGTGCACTTTCTGAACCGACTGATATCAACACATGAGAATATATTTGAGCGAGAGTGAAAGAGCCTACCAATGTTACCGGGAAAGGTATTTTACACGCCACAATCGACATGGGACCGACGGCTTTACTCCCCCCCCC
>CABEEJ010001655.1:96727-143993 GCA_901482245.1 Timema douglasi
CCCCCCCCCTGAAGGAAGCCATGCTAAGGATTTTTATCGCTCAAGAAAAATCCGTCGACCCCGGATGTATTTGAACTTACGAATATCGGGTCCAGAAGCGAGCACTTTGCCCCAATACCACCGAGGTCAAATTACATATATATAGCTGTCAACAGTGATAGTATTTTACCATATTACTTGTATTATTTGATATGTATTGCTAATATCTATCAAACGTGACAGTTGCAGATTGAATGACTCGTCGTGTGAATACATGAAGGTATCTATTAGCTCTTCTACAGTAGCCAAATGGCTTCTTTGGTGCTGACTGACAGCTCATAGCTGACGGTTTTGAAAAGCTACCAGACCAAATTATGTATCCCTACGCCGAATCATATGATCAACAAAAACACGTGTTTAGCAGCTGTCAGTCAGCACCAAAGAAGCCATGGGGCTACTGTATATGCCTAAATGCTGACTGTCAGAAGTCAGCTGTGAGCTGTCAGTCAGCACCAAAGAAGCCACGGGGCTACTGTAGCTGTAAGATAAGGTTCTTCATATGAAAACTGGCCGGTTCCTCTTGTTCGAGCAGGTCACCAGAGCAATGTGTGACCTAGAAGACGGGATGGAGACTGTGATCGTGAATGTGGCCCAAGGAGCACTTAGAGGCAGGAAGGTCAACTCACGACCAGGATCGCCCTACTATAGCTTTCAGGGGATCCCCTACGCCAAGCCCCCGGTCGGATCTAGAAGGTTCAAGGTAATATCGTATTGATTCACCCCTGACAGATAATTTGAAGGTCTGATGTTTTGTTCATGATTAGGTCACACCAGGAATTGTGATCTTTCAGGAAAAACTGTCAAGTTTAGTTAGTTGGAAAGTTTGACTTTATAATCTGTTTAAGAAACCAATACCCTATCCATACTTTGAAGAATTTTTTGATCAGCTTCGGTTATCACATGGTCTAATAGCGAATCGAGAATAGGCTGACGTTTCGTGCTATCACATTTGAACACGTGATATGAAGGTTTAGTGAAACATCCATCCCAATAGATTATATTGAAGTGCTCACACTGCCTTGATGTGTTGTGACATATTATGTGTCATCTGACGCCGGAATCCGTGTTAACATGTCATGACACGCATCAGCCCAAGATCTGGACAACCAGATTTTTGTCAGACGTCTTGAAGCATCAGAACGTGACACTTAAGTTTCTTTAGATTTCTTTTTTGGGATATTGAAGGGTATAAAACTTCTTTATTGTCATCCAAGTGTACATTTTGAAAGGCTCTTCATCTTTCAAGAGTTCAGACCATGAAGTATGAAATTCATCAAATTCATCCCCCTCGGCATTTATGGGATGTAGCCACTCCCTCGTGTGTTTCAGTGAAATAACAAATAATAGCGGTCACAATCCCCTCCTCTTCATCAGGTTCAGATAATAAATAGTCTTTCAACCATTTTAGTACCGTCCACTTGACTAAATGAATCATACACTAAAAGGTGTGCTCTGATCAGAATCAAGAACAAGAAGTGTATTAATCACAACTTGTGAATATGTGGAATGCCAGGCCTCCGCCGTGGTTCGGATTCCACGTTAAACTGTAGGTCTTCCATTTCATCTCACAATAACCCTACCATTACACATTAGCGTAAGTGCGTATAAGCCCGAACGGGTAGTAAGACGCGGTGCTAATAATAATAATAATAATAATAATATAATCAAGAAGTTAAACGGCACAATGCACCAGATACATCAAAGCAGTGTAATCAATTGAAGCTGATGTGTTGTGTTGTAATATGTTGACACGAAACGTAAGCGTAATCTGAATTCGGCTTAACACGTTACTATCGTGTTAGACTGGATTTCCGGTGAAGGGGAGATTGGGATTTGAAACCTGTTTGGGTGTAGTGAAGGCGGTTTCTCTTAAATTATTTTACATTCTCCCTCTAAGCATATTTGGGTACATTTGTCTTAAAATTATATCTTTCTCATCACTATTTCACTAGCGTAATCAATGTAACCTACGCGTATAGCTATAACGCTACTAAGACGCGGTGAAAATGATAAAAACAAGAAGTACGGCTAGTTATAAATGATTAAACTGTTTGTATAGTTTTATTACTATGTATTTAAAATATTGTAGTTTATTATATGTGTTGTTATCGCGTTTTCCTTGCTTCGACAGAGCCCTGAACCCATGGACCCCTGGAGAGGGGAACGCGACTCATTGGAAGAAGGTTCTATCTGTATTCATTTTGACATGCTTATGAAACAACTCCGTGGGGTGGAGGATTGCCTGTTCCTGAATGTCTACACCCCGCAGGCATGTCAACATTCTCTTTCTCTTTTATAAATTTTACCGTCAATTCTTGTTGAAGATTTCTCAGGCAACACAATTAATTACTTATCAATCCGAAATGTTTTCAAAACCCAGTAACGTCCATCATTGTAGGAAATAAACTTAATTGTGTTCGAGGGTTGGATCAGTAATTTCCTACCAATGATGGAGATATCCTGGTTCAATCCCATTTGGGTGTACTTAGGGTGGATTTTACTATATGGTTTCTTAATATTTCTGTGCGCAAATGCTGGTACACTTCCTCTAAATTCAACGTTCCTCATCCCTAGTCCATTAGAGCAGTTAGTACATAAGTGTATAGCCCAAATGGGTAGAAAGATACTGTGCTAAAATTATATATACACACAAACAAATGAAGTACTAAATAGCCTTGTTAACGTCGCTCGCTACACGATTGGCTAGCTATTACGTAGTACCCTTCACTTAACGTACACGTAACATGAAATCTTTCCCTTGGACAAGTCTTAAGTTAAGTGAAAGTTAAGCTAACTGAACCGCGATGGCTTCCAATTATTAAAACCACGAGGAGAACCTTTACATTAAGTTACGTTACGTTACGTGAGCATTAAGTGAACGTTAAGTTGATCGTGATCCCGGCATAATGAAGTAGTGTACGTTTTCAGGTACCTGATGGGGGGTCCACTGCCCTGAAAGCTGTTATGGTGTGGATCCACGGGGGAGGATTCACCATGGGGTCAGGGAACATTGATTTCTATGGGCCGGACTACTTCGTTCACGCGGACGTCATTTTGGTCACGTTCAACTACCGACTGGGAGCTTTAGGTAAATCATGAAGATGCGCCATTTAATGTTCACGTGATCCTCTCTTGTAGAATTTTGGTAGAAAGAACGTTTTATTTAAAAAATATCATATTTATAAGGTCACTTGTCACATTTACTGTATTATTAATTATGGATTAAATAGCCACATTTAAATATGATATTCTTAAAACTAAAAAATAACACCTGGGCACTGGAATCGAACCCGGGACGTTTGGCTGAGTATGCCAATGCTCTTAGCACGGAGATATCCAGGAGTATTTCCATTACTAGACTATTTAATTCATCATGATATGCGCATGCGTACAGTTATCGTACTACTAGCAGTATAAAGCCCTCCCGAGATCCGGGATCAATGACAGTTCAATAAGTAACCAACAATTTCCACACGTCCGTCTTACACTATGGAGTGAAGAACTACCCTGAGGATGGGACGATTCCCGGATAGATCAGTGGTAGAACATTGGCACGAGAAACCAAAGGTCCCAGGTTCTAGTCCCGCGTCCAGGTGTCAATTTTCAAAATTTACGAATACACACACATCATTTCGGTGGTAGCCGGCCCCGTAGTGTAGTGATCAGTGCACCTGGATACGAGCCTAGGCAACCCGGATTCGATTCCCGGCCGGTATCTTGGATATTTTTCCTGAAAGGGGAATTACCCCGACGGTCACCAGGGTTTGGTTAGTTAGGCTTATTTCAAGTGTTTCCACTGGTTCCACACCCTCATACTCACTATCATCATTAGTTCATCTCATCAGGACATGAAAAGAGCCTCCACAGAAAGAATATACGATTAGTACTTTAGGGCGTCCCCTGGGAAACGGTACATCAGTACTGGCTAATATTTCCATTGCTGAGCCACGAGTGATGTAGCCAGACGCGCAATACTATTATTATTACTATTACTATTCTTTGGTTTGATTCCTTCACTCAGTCAGTCAGTAGTTGATCTGCCTACCAAATCAGGGCTCTATTCGAACTGATAGACGGGGCCTGGCTGTTGTGTTTGTTTTAGTATTAATCTAGTATATAAGTCACGTGCTGATAGAATATGTTTGTACATTAAATGTTTTGCCTCGTGTTTCAAGCTGGAGTCCTTTAAAGACCGTAAGTTGTAATAAGTGGGCTGGCTTCAATTCAACTCTAACAGGTTTATCATCCATGCTTACATTTACACAGTTACCCTTTAAACTCGCGCAGGATTCCTTTGTTTGAACGATACCAACGTGTCGGCGAATAATGGCCTCAAGGACCAAGTTGCCGTCTTGCGGTGGGTTCAACAGAACATCGCCCAGTTCGGGGGCGACCCAGACAACGTCACAATATTCGGCGAAAGTGCCGGGGCAGCCAGCGTGCACTACCATCTGTTGTCGCCCATGTCGAAAGGTAAATTATGCTTCGTGACTCACCCAGTTTGGGGGTGAACCACGAACGTAATGCATTATATCGTGAAAAGAAACCAAATCCATTTCAAAATTATAATATTTCTTCCTTTGAAATGAATCTAACCTGAGACCCTTCACTCGACACCGAGTGAGAGAAAGTTAAAGGTGAAGAGGGTTTTCTACATGGCACGTTGATCTTGTAAAGTGCAAAACATTCAAACTTGGATTGTTGCGCAGGATTATTCCACCGCGCCATCGCCCAGAGCGGGTCCGTTCTGAACCCCTGGGCGTTCATCGAGTCCTCTCGGACGCGGGCGTTCAGGCTAGGAGAGCTGTTGGGCTGTAAGACTGACGACGCTGAAGAGCTGGTCCGGTTCCTGCGAGGTGTTACGGCCAAGTCCATAGTGGAGGCTCAGGAGAACACACTTACCCCAGAGGTAGCTCATGAACCTAGTTGTCATATTATGTCGTCTTTGCTGACCAGGAATAACAATGATACTTTTGAAGGGGTACCCCGAGCCCCTAACACCTTTGGGGGATAGTTAGAGTAGGTATGCTTATCAGGGTAAAATAACTCTTAAGGGTAATCAAAGACAACAACTTGCTTTTAAATGGCATTAAGTTATTTATAGTAATATAAACAATTTTACCCTTTGGTTGGTTAGAAACATAGATAAACCCTTCAGCAAACAAAATCACAAGGTCACAACATAACGCTTTAAGATCAATGATGATTGTTTTAGTCGTTTTGAAGCTACAGAGTTGCTATTTTCATTTTTTTTTAATACTACAGTGTAAATAGGTTTCCCTTCAAGTAGTCGACGCCCTTAATATAGGAATTTGCAGGAATTTTAAGTCCAACAAACGTTGATAAATCTCTTGAGGGGTTATTACATATGACGTGTGAAGTTGTAGACTGGAACAATCATGCGCTGTGTCGGGCCATGGCAGGCCTTTAATTTATATTTTATTCACCCTTTTATTCGTAGACCTGTTTACGAAGTTCATGTGTGTTGATTTATAATCATTGTTTCTAGGAGAAAGTATCTGGACTGGTGTTTCCCTTCCTGCCGGAGGTGGAGAGCGAAGGGCCACACAACTTCTTGCCAAAGAAGCCCTTGGAGCTGATAAAATCTGGTTCAATCCATGAAGTCCCCTTGATCATGGGGATGACCTCCCACGAAGGGCTCATCTCGTTGCAAGCTCTCGGGAGGGACCAAGCCAAAGCACTGAATGGGGTGGAGAAAAACTTTGATAGATTTGTGCCCGAAGACTTGGTGGACAAGAACTCGACGAGGAGTGCTGAGATTTCCAACAAGATCCGACAGCTCTACTTCAAGGATGAGCCTGTGTCTGAGAAAACTCTTCCACAGTACATTGATGTGAGGATAGCATTATTATAGCATGGATTGTAGCAAGTAGTCATATCACACACTATCAAGTGGTGGCTTCAGGCAGGGTTGAAGGAGTGGTCATAGCATAGACTATCACGTGATAGCGTCAAGAAATGATAAGCTTAATAGAAAAGACGTACAAATTAAATTTATACCCAAGGTTTTAGGAGATATGGAGCTGAGGAGGGGGACTGAGATGTGGGTATAAGGAACGCGAAAAAGAAGCAATATTTTGCAGATTTTTTTACTAACACTTTCACTTTCTTTTTTGTCAAAATAAATAAAATATTTCTTCAGAAGATACTTCTACTTTAATTTTATTCACATGGGCACCTCAACAGTTGCTGAATATTTATCAAGGGTGTCTTAGAATTTAATTACAACATTTTCTCTTCATTTATAAAGTGTCTCATCTAATGCCGCTATGTAGGAAATGTTGATATCAATGAGTGAAGAAAACAATATATTTCTACTGATACTTTTTTTGCTCAAAATGTTTTTCTATAAGAACTGCAAAGAAAAAAAACTTGCCTTTAACTCGCGTCCCCTACATTCCCAACTTAAGATTGTCCCAGTTCCCCAGTCCCCAAGTATGCGATGTATAACACGCTGTTGGTTACAGTTGGTGACGGACACGTGGTTCGGTGCTGGTATCTACAGAGCGGTGAAGGAACACGTCGCCTCCTGCAGAGCTCCCCTCTACTACTATCAGTTCCCCAGTCCCCAAGTATGCGATGTATAACACGCTGTTGGTTACAGTTGGTGACGGACACGTGGTTCGGTGCTGGTATCTACAGAGCAGTGAAGGAACACGTCGCCTCCTGCAGAGCTCCCCTCTACTACTACCAGTTCCCCAGTCCCCAAGTATGCGATGTATAACTCGCTGTTGGTTACAGTTGGTGACGGACACGTGGTTTGGTGCTGGTATCTACAGAGCGGTGAAGGAACACGTCACCTCCTGCAGAGCTCCCCTCTACTACTACCAGTTCCCCAGTCCCAAGTATGCGATGTATATATAACACGCTGTTGGTTACAGTTGGTGACGGACACGTGGTTCGGTGCTGGTATCTACAGAGCGGTGAAGGAACACGTCACCTCCTGCAGAGCTCCCCTCTACTACTATCAGTTCGCTTTCGACGGACAACTCGGGATATTCAAGAGAATGCTCGGGGTCGACTTTATTAAAGGTACACTACATACAAATACACCTCAATTTGTCACTAAAATACACTTTTATGAAATAAAACATTCTTTGCGGTCAAAATTAGTAACTTCTAACAATATTATGAATGTTATTTTATAAATATAGGTGTTAATAATATCTATCGAATGTCACATGACTACGGTGTTTCCAACCCGCATCCGTAGCCGCATGGTCTAACGCGTCACTTTCGTTGATGACGGACTCAAAAGATGGAAAGATCGTGTTTCGAATCCAGATCGGGTGTACTGAGGTGTATTTTCCTAAATGGTTTCCCGCCCTCCCTCCAGGAAAATACGCTTGAATCTCCTCTAAAATTGTATCGTCCTCATTTATACTACACTGGCGTAATTAATGTATGCGCGTATATTTTAAAAAAAGGTATTTTTATGAAAATTGGACCATTTAGGTTTTCTTCAAAAGTAAAGAATGGATTCAAATTTGTCCCAATCACAGCACACTATTTACATAAATGAGTTCCCCCTGTTGTGTCTGGTCGAATATGAGTCTGGGGTACCTTGGTTCGATTCCTTGTGGTGTTATCTTTTGACGAAGATATTTACTATGTGTATTGTATATGGGATCTTCCTGTTCATACACCTTGGGAATATAATAATACTTATCACCGTGTCTTACTACTCGTTGCGGCTAGGGTTCTCGATAATATAATTGGTCACTTTTAACAAGTGATGTAAAGTTGTTTCTTGAAATGAAAAGGCAAAATTAAGCGTGAACAAATTATAATAATCCATCAATACATAATAATAGAAACGCTAATACGCTAGATTCACATCGCAATTAATTGTCATTGACAGGGTTGGGGTTTGGCTCCAAGCTGTGTTGGCTCATGATTATTTCCGACGCGTTATATTCCCAGCTATAGCTCCTATGGACCAGCTCAAACCAAACTACAAGGTTGTTTTCGTGTGAACTAGTCGCGTCCTGTGTTTGTCCAGGTGTTTGTCATGGAGATGACCTCGGCTACCTGTTCACTTCCAAACTGAATAGCGGCCATCTCGACCCGAGCACTCCTGAAATGAAGGTGCTATCACTCATGGTCGAACTATGGACCAGTTTCGCCAGGGATGGGTGAGTAGCCTGTTTTACGTGGAAATACCACTGTACACTGTACACTTCGTTTACCCTGAAAGGCAGTATCTTACCTTGACCGATTACACTCTGGCCCTATTTTATAAGTTGCATCATAATGTGCATAGCCGATCAAGGTAAGCGTGCTAAATTTCAGTGTAAGTGAAGTGTACATGTGAATTAGAGAACAGTTCTCATAGTGGATGATAATCATTGATGATCACGTGGCTTGGCGTATGAATCGACACGCAACTATTCCCTGACCCGGATCTAATAGCTATTCCAGCTTTCAGATAAAGTAAAAATTGGGATGGATCAATTGCACCAGTCGCCTTACTCAATGTACAAAAGTTCAATACCCCTAATAATGTTCTAGAGGGTGAAAAAAATGTTCGCCGAAAAGAAAATATCAAATGCAACGACTTATTGAACAATTAGTTGTCTCTAGTGTTTATTCTAGCTAAAAGAGACTTTAATGATATCATATAAGGTAACAGAATAAGGAGTATGAATGTTGGGGAAACGCGATGGTACTAGCCTGTAAAGTGTGAGATTACATTGGAAAAGGATAACGGGGAGTCTTTAATAATGAATGGCGGTCCTAGGGGTAAGGTGTCAGACTTCTATGCTGGCGGCCGGGCTTCAATTCTCGGTCCCGGCACAGATTTATCTGATTACCAAACCCTTCCTTCACCTCTAACAAGACATCTTGTGAATGTGGGGAATGCCAGGCCTTCACCGTGGTTCGGATTCCACGTTAAACTGTAGGTCCTTCATTTCATCTCACAATCATCCTACCATTACACATTAGCGTAAGTGCGTATAACCCGAACGGGTAGTAAGACGCAGTGCTAATAATAATAATAATAATATAATAATGAATGCGGCTGGGGGTAGACCCTTGGCTTCATATGCCAAGGTGTGGGTTTGGTTTGGGTGGCCAACTCAATCACTGGCTGACCTCATCACTAGGTGTGGGACTTATTTTGTTCATTACCGGTAAATAAATATTTCTACTGTAAAATTATTTGATTTCTTTTGACAAAAAAGAAAAGTTTTGTTATAAAAACTGCTAAAATACTCCCCTTAACTTGGGTTCCCTACACCCCCACCTTAAGGTCAGTATTCTTTCAGTTTTTGTCGCAAAATAACTTATAAACCAAATATTTCTTCTGTAGACACGTTCAGTTTAATTTCCTCAACACTCATTGGTCATAGAACATAAAGGAATTTGAACAACACTTATTTTCTTAGTTTAAAATGTTTCTGTCCAAATGTCATGAGTTTAGTGGCATTTTAAATGAAGAGAAACCAGCTTCGATGGCCGCATGGTCTAAGGCGTTACTATCGCAATCGACTGGACTGGCTATAACGGGGAGATCA
Source organism: Timema douglasi (assembly GCA_901482245.1). NCBI lineage: Eukaryota > Metazoa > Arthropoda > Insecta > Phasmatodea > Timematidae > Timema > Timema douglasi. The sequence continues at coordinate 106,306 of CABEEJ010001655.1, forward strand.
GGGTTCAAATCCCGGTCGGATGTACTGAGGGTGAATTTTTCCAAACGGTTTTCCACTCTCCCTCTACGCAAATGCTGGTACACTTCCTCTAAATTCAACGTTAATTGTAACCCATAAGAACAATTAGTACATAGACCGTATATATAGCCCTAACGGGAAGTGGTGCTAAGACATTAAGATAGGAAAATATATTATATTTAGCACTGCGTCTTACTACCCGTTCGGGTTATACGCTTTAAGTACTAATTACGCTAATGGATTAGGAATTGGGAAGGTTGGATTAGAGGAAGTGAATCCACATTTGCGTGGAGGGAGAGTGAAAAACCATTTAGGAAAATAAACCTCAGTTCACCCGACCGAGATTCGAACCTCGATCTCCCCGTCCTCAGCAGTCGAGCTCAACATGACTAGCGCGTTAGCCAACTGCGCCACCGAGGCGGGTAAGATAGGAAAAGTTATGTTGAAAATCAATGTTGTTTTTGTCAAATATTCACCGTTGAGCCTAGTATTTATAAGATAGGTTCAAAGTCGGAAATTCAACTAAACGTATCCACTGACGCAACATTTGTTTAATTTTGTCAAAAAAGGTGGGTTTTTTTAAATAAAAACTGAAGAAAATATTAACCTTAGTCCGCGTTACTTCCCAATCCTATAATCGTGTCACTAGTGATGTGATAACTTTTTCCTGTACTTATATCCCGCTGTATTTCCCAGGATCCCTCGCGCAGAGAAAGTGTCATGGCTGCCGGTGACCGAGTCAGACGTCCACTGCCTGACCATAGACAGCCCTCCTCGCACTGGTACAGACCCGCACAAGGACCGGGCGTCTTTATGGACGGAACTGTACTCCGACGCAACTCCTACGAGTCAAGGATGAGCACGCGCCTTGTTTTCCGTTCTCACAGTTGGTGGCCGGCTACCAACTTATCAAGAAATAATGACCGATTCACTGACAGTCTCGCTGATGATTTGATTGGCCCCACTTAAACCTTGACGACCAATCATGAATTCCGGATTGTATTATTATTATTGCTATGCTTTATTTAACGTGGACTTTTTCAACAGATTATATCAAAATACAACTTACAAACTAATAGACTGGGATAAAATGCCTAGCAGGACTACACCCAGCTCAATCACTTACTTGTTTAATAATTTGCATAGACATGCGTACGGGCTGTGCCTAGGTACACCCTAATGTATAAAAAAGTATTTATATCTAGATTTAATCGAATTATATGTTAATTTGAGTTTCAAAATAAAATGTTTATGTAAAACTTATAAAACGCTGAAATGAGTAATTTGTTATAATCAGAATTAATCTCTTTTGATAAGCTCACTATGTATCTATATCATTTCTTAGGTCAGTATTTATTAAGTAACTTAAAATTTTGTTGTTGTTGTTGTTGTTGTTGTTGTTGTTTATAAGAAAGATATAGGTGTAATAAAGCCGTAATTTTCGTTTGTTTGATGAATAAAAATCTTGTTTTTTTTATACTTGAAGTGTTTATTCTCTTCACTACGCCCTTGGACCCCCTTAGTTCTTACCACAGAAGGCGGTCCGTATTAAGCGCACCTGGTGAGTTGTGCTGCGCTAATTGCATATCATAGCTAACCTGTGTATAAATAGTATTATTATTATATTTAGCACCGCGTCTTACTACCCGTTCGGGTTATACGTTTAAAGTACTAATTACGCTAATGGATTAGGAATTTGGAAGGGTGAATTAGAAAGAGGTGAACCCGCATTTTCGTGGAGGGAAAGTGGAAAACCATTTAGGAAAAACCACCACCAGTTCACCCGACCGAGATTCGAACCTCGATCTCCCCGTCCTCAGCAGCCGAGCTCAACATGACAAGTGCGTTAGCCAACTACGCCACCGAGGCGGGTTATAAATAGTAAATATCTTCATAGGCATATTAGGTCATTACTAATAGGCTGTGTTTTATTTCTTGATGAGTGAGTATGGTGAGAGTTTCCATCTCACCCCTGCCCGACGACCACCCCTATCGGGTGTCTGCAACTGCTTATTCAATATAATTACAGCTTCTCCTTCATAGCAAAGCTTCGATGCGTTTTACACCCCTTCACAAAGTAAATCTCCAAGTGCTCTAATGCAGCGGTATTCAATCTTTTTTTGGTTCGCGTACTCCTAAAGCTGTCCGTGCATAATGTAAGCTATACATATTATATTATCTACATCCAGTAAAGAGAGAGAGATTAAAATATGACGATTCCTGGACGCATGGCCTTACGTCCAGGCTTTTGGGGTATAATCCTAAATTAGGCCCTGATTATTCAATGTTTATCCTGAAATAATGTGTAAATTATATATATTTTAATACTGTATATATATTTAAATTTTACCTACCCGCTAAGTCTCCGACTTCTTATACCGAAGGTCTTGTACCAGAAAAATTACCGGCCAGAGCCCTAATATAAAATGTTACACTAATATTATGATTCTAATAATATAATAATATGTAAATAGCACCATTTAAGAAGTGTAAAACAAACGGAAAACATTTCATGCTGCACCTTTGGCCAATTTATGTCTTTTATTCATATTTGAAAACGTTGGCAATCAATATTACTGTTGTTATTTTACGGAGTGGAAAACCAATAAAGAATATTATAAAATTACCTCAAGCAACCTGAGATAACTCTGGCGGAACCCTATTGCACCACGGCGTCTTCAGATACCTCCGGAGGTTCGCGTACCTCAAATTGAATGCACAATTGTTTTTTTTTTAATTTATCAGTTATATTATTTATCCACTCACCACAAGCGCTCCTCTAAGACTCGACGATCCTTTCTCACCATCCACTTGTTACACACACCTGTTGATTTGAGAGCACTTCCCGAGGACTAGATGTATCAGAGGTTACTAACAAACCACAGTCTCTAACAATGAAGTCGTTAATGAACCAAATATGGCAGATAAAGACCAATGAAATGGCATCTGACCTTGATAAGGCAATACCTGCCATTGATGTATCTTTGCGGCGCTTATTAAAATTACTACTTTCAATATAGTAGCATCGACCTGCTGATTATTTTATCAGAATTTCACATAATACATTATATCATCATCAATATTTAGTTTGGTGAAAGTTAAATGTAACTAAATCAACCCTATAGCAAGAACATCAACCTGTACTTGAAGGCAAGACCGTACTGAGGAAGGGTATATTTTTGGGGGCTCAATGTCTCCTTCGCCTACTAGCAAAAGTACCCGTAGTTGCCCGTGATAGCCAGGCAATGTTTCAAAGAGACAGATAAAAACTCGTCATAGTTATTTCTTCCGACCTAGTTGTTAGTTAATTTAAACAAATCTAATTCAAATTTTAAAATTCCGACTTCTAGATGCACATGTTCGTGCATAGAGGCTACTAATTTTAAAATCTCAAGACTTCAGCGTGCGTTAGATATTGCGCAATTCTCATGAGAGAGAGACATACACATTTTTCATTTTATTAATATAGAAAGAGATAGAAGATAGAGTCGTACTTACGTGAAATATTGCCAAAGTTAACTTTATTTCGTGTCCAAGTCACTGTGTTTATAGTCAATATCAGTTTAAGTTAGGAATTTTGGTGAAAATTGTCAGATCAAACACTTTTTTAAGGCCTCGACCATTTTTTTTATGACATAACCCTGTCTTAATAGCATCCAAACATTCAACAATTAATATAATATAATCATATAGATTACTGTTTCAGTATTGACCATTGTTAACATAAAATAGATAGATGGCCGAAGAGGGTAACCTATAGAAAGTGATCCTGCATTAGCAGATCTTATCCTAAGTTTAATTATAACTATCCTGATAAGGTAGTATTAGTTTTAATAGTTAATTAGTTTCTTAATTGTTGAGATTGACATCATCTGCCAAACACAGGACGGGCCTCTTGGTAAAATGGTCAACACCCCTGGCTGATGATCTAGAGGTCCCGGGTTCGTTTCCCGGCGGTACCACAGGTAATTATTTCCCTAAAGAGGAACTGTTCCTACAGTCACCATGGTCTGGTTAATTAGGTTCAAGATTTCCACTATCTCCACACCATCATCACTATCATCGTGCCATCTCATTGCGGCTATGACATGTAGACAACCTCCAAGGTGTACCCTGGATAACGTCCTCTTCCCACAGAGCGCTGACAGTCTACATACAGGAGGACCGAACTAGATATTGCAACGCTCACGGTCAAATAATCATATCATACGCTATATAAAAATAAATAAATGTCAAACACATCCCTTGACGTATACACATATAAAAATAAATCTAATCACTTTTGAACTTGCCAGAAAAGGTGTATGAACTAGCCACGGAATGAACTTGTCCAGTTCGGACCAAGGTGCGTCTTCTTCGAGCAAACAAACCAGAATGGACTCCCACGAGCTCCTCTTTACATATCGCGACATCTTGGTTCCTTTGAGCCGATACAGCCGCCTACTGACCACACATGCAGTATCTTCACGTGTGTCGGCGAACATCTTACAACCGCTGGCACGCAAACAAAACACGTACGTACGGCAGTATCATAGCGCGTAATCCAGGATGTACGGGTACATATTCGTATATCTCTCTTCAAGTTGTAACAAAATATTTTCCCGTGTTAGCAATTTAAATAGCATTGATTCTTAGCATGAAAATTATTATTTGATGGTATATTGAATTTTGTTATATTATACAGATAACTAACAGCCTCTTTGATATAGTGGTCAAAGTTCCTGGCTATAGATCCAGAGGTCCCGGGTTTGATCGCTGGCAGTTCCAGATTTTTCTGTGAAGCAGTGGGTCTGGAACGAGGTCAGCTCAGCCTCGTGAGGACAAACGAGAATCTACTCGAATGGAAAAGTAGAGGCTCTGGTCTAGAAAACTAAAATTAACGGCCGAAGGGTTCGTTGTGTTGACCACATGACTCTCTCTATCCGTTGAAGTTGGCAATACCTTCGACAGCAGACAGCATACGCTTGGTCGATATAGCTCGATAGCAGACTGACGTCATGGATTAGTTTACTAATTTTTCACTACTAATTTACTTCTTTCAGTCGCGTAAGTATACAAATTCAATATAAATTACACATTTAGAAGATTAAAATAGAAATAATATAGGTGATAGTGGCAATCACTCCCTCCCTAGTCTAAAGAATTGCTCTATAGAGAGCTTTCAGCCTAAGTTGCTGAGTGGGGACCTCATGAAGGTGGACTGACCGGCTTCCCAGAAGAAACTAGCTACCAACTGTTTAGTGTTTGGCGAGTAAGGTGGGGCCCACCTCCCCTCATTTATTCCTACATAGACCTTGACAGAGATTTAGCAGACGAGGGACATCCCGCAGACAAGGGCAGGAAGGCTCTTGTCTCGTCTGAGTTTGGGCAGTTCGTCACAAGGGCGAGCACATCTCAAATCCAATGAGCTTCCAACCCATCCCGGAGCCAACTCCCCCCACCCCCAAATATACATACCCCAAGAAGGGATGTTGTATGTACTGTTTAGTGAAATCTCAGGATCTGTACATACAAAATTATTACAAACGTTTTGAGCCAACAGGGAACGAGAAATAAAGACTGCTTGAATGTCATTTATAATTTAGTTAAATAATTCCTCTCCTACAAAATCATTGATTCACGCCTGTATATTTATTAGTCATGGAGATATCATAAGAGCTGGTCTATAATCCTAAATTTCCTCCCCGTATACAATCTTGAACAAAGAAAGAACCAACAACCATAGCTTTAGAAAAATATTCACATCTACAGTTCTAATAGTCTCAAAAGATATAATAGTGATAGAATAACACATAAATATTATGTATATAAATAGAATAAGCTTAAAAAAATAAAGTCAATATATAGTGTAATGATATTGTTTCTCCAACACTTTTTTATTATAAACCAACCCTTATATTTATATTAGTTTCCATATTTCTTATTTAAACTTATAAAGTAAGTTAGTTTGGAGATGACATTTTAATGTTCACCAGTTTAATCTTGCAAACTACTCCCACGCATGACACATATAGTCACAAAGCCTGGTTTCTCATCAGTGCTTGCTGCATGTTCTAAAATAGCCAGTAGCTAAACGCTATGGATCAACCCCTCAGTGATTTGGGGGAAAGTGCTCAACCTGTCATGATTAAGGATGCAAAAGAAAAAGAGCTAGGGAGTGAATTTCAGGGCCAATAGCTCACCACAATCTATAAGCAATTATTGGCATTTGTTAATGGTAGGAAGGGTGGTCTGAAAGGTAATTTACCTGCCAGGATCCTATTTACTATACAGTAGGATTTTGAAAGGATAACAGACCTTTCAGACATTCCTTCCTACCATAGACAGGGTATAGTTTAAGAGCCATTTTAAGTTTTTCAGTTTTTCAAGGTAGCAAGAAGACCTGTTATGGAAAGTGTCTCTGATTGAGACAAAGCTGTATTGATAATGCGTTAAATTCTTGTAATGCAGGTAGCAAGTCACACCAATATATATAAAATTTATTAGTAAAAATTAAAAAAAAAATTCAAGTTGAAATAAATCATTTCAACATAGTAAAACATTAACCACGATTTCACTCACATAAATGTGTAGTACTTAAGATAGCAATATAATTGAGAGGAAATGTTACAACACCCACATAATGCCTGACATTTCAAATGACATCGTCAATTAACGATATAGTGCATGGCATTTCAATATTTACACAAAGACTAGTACCCATGTTGAATGATAAATGTCATTTTTATTGATGTTTACCTTGAGTAGGAAGGACATAGGTGATAGTTTAACACCCTTAAAAATTATCTTATAAATTTATTTTGTTGATTTTTTCCATTTTGAACATATAATTTTACTTGTACTCGTATATGAATGAATGTATAATTCAACCAAAATGTATTTTATTTGTGGTAATATTATTTTAACTACAAATATTTAATTGGCCAGGTTGTTGTGCTAGAACACTAAAAATACTGTTCAATTACCTGAAAGACAAATCACGCAGTAACCTGAAAGTACCCTCCAAAGAGGTGGGTGGCCCATATAAACATAGCCATTAAAACTATTACTCTACTTAAATAACTGAAATAGTTGTATTTTACCCTTATTTGCTTGTATCGTATTCTTTTACTTTTCAATATTTCAAATACACTTTGTCAACAATATTATAAATAAACATTTATTTTCATTTATTTTAGGGGTTCAACTTGCATATTCTGAACCAACTGATTATATCAGCACAAAACTTATAAATTAACTTAAATCTAAAACAGACACAACATCCAGCTCTTGGTCGTTAATTCATCACTGTGAAAGGGGGAACCTTAATTTTACCAATGATATATTTTTCGGCCATGCCGGGAATCGAACCAGGGATCCTTATCTCAATAAACAGACACACTACTGAATGAGCTAAAGTGTCCAACAATAACCCTATGCATCACGTTTTAATACATAGGGTTTTTTTAAATATGTTTTTAAATTCATAAGGACAGTGTCAACCCACTAACGTAAGACAAGCCATTGTAAAGAAATTAATTTACAATACCAGCTTTAAAATAGTTAAAACTATAAATTTGATGAATAATAAATATTTCATTTAAAAAAAATATATACATAACAAGGTTTGTTCATTCAAATTGAATATTAAATTCATTAAATTTCATATTGCGAGAAAAGTTTTGTGTTACTGATCTAATTGTAATTTTTTTAATGTTTGTTATTATTCACTCCCTCATCTAAAGATTTATCAGGATAATTTCCTGGCATAAATCTTAGAATTCTACAAGGAAAAACAGCTTGGTACCACTATCCGCTAGGAGAATGATGGGAGGTGACAAGCACTACTTACGTCTCAAGGGTGTCTATAAGTTACAGAACAGTATAGCAAGGAGGGTAAAAACAACCCCTCAGTGGTAACTAGTCAACTTGTCAAGAAGTATATAATGCAGCCACCAGCATTACAAGCTGGTCAGGTCAATAGAGATTTTTGGGTGGTTAATACACTTTAACGTTGTCCTAAGTTGCCTTGTGGATACATAGTAGAGTTAACCTGAGCAACAAGACTTGAAAACCAGGTTACGCTTAGAACCTCTTTATGAGTAGCGAATGAGGGTTCGCCAACACCCTTACTCCAACACAGATGGTTAAACTTGGGTTGGTCATATTATTGGAGTGTCAACCTCAAGTATCAGAGACACCCGATACAGACTATTTCACAAGAACCATAATCATCATCATCAAATTTTTCCAGCCTGTGACCAGGTCAGTTTAATAAAATGCTGCTATCTTCCTCTTTCATTTAATCCCTTTTCCTCCTTTTATACAGTCTTCTCCTTTTACTTGCACACTTCCCATTATTTGGTCCTCCCATTTCTTTCTTATTCTTCCTTGCGTTATTTTTCCTACATACTTCATATCTATCATTCTCTTTTGTATTCTCTCCTTTTTCATCCTCATTACATGACCATACCATCCCTGCCTTGCTTCCTCTATTATTTCAAGTACCTCCAACCTTGCTCGAACAACTTCATTCCTAATCCTGTTTCTTCTTGTGACAGCTAGCATGCTTCTCACAAGCTTTATTCCCATGCCCTCCCCTTTCCAAGTCTCTCTCACATTCAATGTCCATGTTTCTGCTACATATGTGACAATGGGTACAAAGTACACCCTGTACAGCACAATAGAAATTACTACACAATGATGGCCACCTTCATTGAAGTGTCAAGATTCTGCAGTTTAAAGCCTTCGTCCATTCCTGTTACAAGTCCAGATGACAAGACTTCTAAGGGCTGTAGATATTAGATCCCTGTGTTGACCTTTGTGGTCCTTGGATAACCTGACCCAAGTTAAGCTCACATAGCCTATGTAATTTTCAAGCAAAACTAATTTTAGAAATAAAACTAATTCATTTTTAATCAACTGAAAGCTAATTAAAATGAAAAGCATGAATATATTTCAGGGGAGTAAATTATGTACTTTATATAAATATGGTTACATTCCTTGACCAAATGTACAAATATACAAATAGGCTTACATTATTAGTTTTGAAACTAAATTAAAATGGGGCTTAGATATATTGTATGAAAAACAATACTTTATATTCAAAATCCAACTAGCATTTTTATCATATTGTGAAACATGGCATATTTCTTCTCTGGGTAACACCAGATGTTGGTTTTATTTCGATAATGTGAAAAAGTGATGTGTGACTGAAAGAAATAAAAAATAAATTCTAGCTTGCAGAAATTAGTGATTAATTAATTTGGCAAAAGCAGACTAGTAGCCTACTTGTTTTACCAAACTCATTGGTGAACTTTTATAAGTTAGCCTATGACCCGAACGGGTAATAAGATGCAGTGCTAAATAATATTTTTTTATATACATTTTATATCAACACAATTTTAATAACGATTCCAAAATGGATACATTAAATGTTTACTTTTAAAATGATGTTTAATATTAAAATTACAATATTTCAGCTTTTACCTTGGCAAATTCACATGATTCACTCAGTGGTTTCATCACCAATAGCGCTGGTTGGTAAATTAGATTCGTTAGTTGAAGGTTCAGTGGTTGACTCTGTTCCTCTATTTCTAAGATGTCTGATGCAATTATTAAGCTTGTGAATGGCTTGCATCACAAATACATCATTGTATAAAGCTATTCCAAGTATCAGCACAAAGAACCCAATAACCTAAAAATAATGTAACATACATGTTATCTAAAATATACCTGTGAATTGGTGTAGAGTTTAAAGTCCATGAAGCTATGAATTTACTTTCAATCACAAACAAATACAGTATTTATATTTGTGGTGTGAAGTGGCCTTGATATTTGTCTTTCTCGATGTATTTATTAGATCAGTATGGTCCGACATGGGGCCAGTGACTTTTTTCTTCTTCTGGCCCTTCAAACTCAACAGGTTTTTAAATAAATAATACAAATATGGCTAGTACCAAAATAAATTATCAAAAAACTTGAGGGCACAAAAAACATGCTCAGTCATCTCACTAACTAAATTGGTACACTCATGATATTACTATATTGTACGTGTTTTGAAAATAAGTCAAAATAATAATAGTTATTATTGTTGTTATTATTATGATTTAATATTCATTATTATTATTATTAATTGTTTTTACTAGCACCGCGTCTTACTACCCATTCAGGTTATACACACTTATGCTAACGTGCAATGGTAGGGTGATTGTGAGATGTAATGGAGGACCTACAGTTTAACGAGGGATCTGAACCATGGTGGAGGCCTGGCATTTCACAATTCAAAATTAAAGGTGTTACCAATATCATACATGTTTAGTAGCATTATTATGACTTTTTAATTTTACTTGTGGCCTGTTATATTTGCTGCATTATGTGTACTGGCCAAGGAGTGGATTACACTACAAGAGAAAACTAAACAAATTCAATAACTTTAAAAAACATGTTTTTATATTAACTTACACATATTGAGTTTTCACATGATTTATAAACGTACAAAGTTACCACCTCTGTGGTCTAGTGGTAGAGTTCCTGACTAAAGATCCAGATGTCCTGGGTTCAATCACTGGCATTTCCAGAATCTTTCTGTGAAGCCATGGGTCTGATACCGGGTCAAACCCAGCCTTGTGGGGACAAATGAGGCGCTACTCGAACAAATAAGTAGCGACTCCAGTCTATAAAACTGAGAATGGCTGGAGGGTTCATTGTGCTGACCGCGTGACAACCTTTATCTGCAAATGTTGGTACCAACAACGCTAGCGGGGGTGGCCTGTCAGTCGGTATGGATCAATCTCGGGACTCATGCCACAGAATTTGGAGTTTTACATGCATGCAGTAACAAATGTAAATTTTTTTGTTTGTCTTTTCAAAAGAAAAAATAAATTACAATGGTAAATAAATGCCATCATAGACAAAGAAAACATCTAAACTTATGCCTTGTATATCATAAAGCAGTTTAAAGAATATTGCGAGACACCTATATAACAATTCATTACCTGAACCCAGTGGAATTTTTGCCACTCCAATGCCAAAGAAACTATCCATATAAAGAGTGTCCGCAAGCTGTTCAATACCATGCGCGTGGTTGCAGACATCTCTTTGGTAACACTTATACCAGCAAAGTTGAAGAAAGCTATGCTGACCAACAAGACTGAAAGGGTAATTTAACATCTGTAGAGACAAAACTTATTATTGTTATAGACCTTAATGATTAGTTGGGGAGTGTTAGTGTATATATTCAATTCGGTGAAAAGTAACCACCAGGGCCTAGGGCACAAATAAGATATGCACCAGACCCACAGTCTCCAGGTTAAAATGGCTGCGCTCAATGGGAGAGCTTGAGTCCTTCCACACATGGATCACTACCTGCAGTCCCAAGTGACAATATCGTTATCCTTAAAAACCATTTCCTTTAAAGATGGCTTTACCAGAGAACAAACAAACGTGCCTTCTAGTGTTAATTGATCAGCTTTCACAGAGCTAGATTTGGGTAGTGGCCCCACCTCCATTCCATAAACCAACCCTCCAAATAAGCTTAGGCCTACTATAAAGTACTAGTTACCTGTCTGAAAGGTTTGTTCATTGAAACGGGTAAGTTAGGGGAGGGGGGAGGAGAGAATTGCTGGTACCTGAACAATTGTGTTCAGACCACCACCTCTTTACAACAGTAAGTTGTTTCACTTGGAAATGCAGCCAGCACTCCCCAGTGCCCAAGGACTCGACCTGGGTCAAGGAGCGCAGTGAAACACTCACAAGGCTGAGTGTCTAGTGTATACTTTATCTGTGACCTAGGAGCTACGCCTGGGACTTTTAGATTTGCACATCAATGCTCTACCGTTGAGTCATCCTGGTTTGTTTTGTATTCCAAGCCACTCTTCACTTGTTAATTATTGTTTCTCTAATTGTGGTAGCTGGTGAAAGTATCAGCCACCCAAGAGCTATCCATAATAAACACCATGGCGATTTGTTAATTCAAATGTTTCATAAGTTAATATAAGCCAAAGGTTTCACCTTCATTTCCCATGTACAGGTTGTTCACTAAATGAATAAGATTCTAGTATCAAGACTTTTTCTGATGATAGCACAAATATATTGTGTATGATACATTTGAAGTATTACACATGGCTTAGTATTCAAATATGTTTTATATGTACACCATATATTTATTTTATCATAGCTACGAATTACAAATGATCAAATAGTTAAATGATGTTCTTCTTAAAGAGATACCATATGTTATTATATATTAACATACTATGTCCATTTCTCATGTTTATTCTTTATGTTATTCATTCCTTTTACATGTTCTTATCTATGTTTTATCATTCTTTATCAATTTTCTTTTCCCCCTTTTTTAAGAAGTTGTGTTGTATGTTTCGAACTTCCTCCTAATGAGTTCCTTTAGAATGAAATCTAGGTCAATAAATTGGCCATAATAATCATTTTTTTTCAAGAGGCAGCCATTACCTGTTAGTCCAGTGGCAGCAATGTAAAGTGTGAGCTTGTGTTCGTATTTTCATTGTAAAAACTAGGGGTTTACTAATGCAGATACCAATGAATCATTATTGGGTGATTATTAGTGCATCGGCAATTAATTGTAACCGATGATTATTATGTTGATTATTCATTTTTTTAAGTCGAATTTAAATCAAAATTTCCTAGGTAGGAGTTTAGTGATCAAAATCATGAAAAAAACACTTATATAAACACTGAATCTAGGTTGTGGGATATGCATAAAATATATTTTTGAATCAATTGCACTAACTGTTATCTAACTGTTACATTCTCTTAAGCATATTTCCCAATAGTTATTAATAAATAATCAATAATCAGGATTAATTGGTGTAAATGATCATAACATGAACCATTATTTTAAACAATCGGTAATTAGTATTTGTAATCGGTGTTACTGAATTGATACACCTCTAGTAAGACTAGTGTGTTGGTTTCCCTTTTGTTTTCACCCCTCTTGCATGTACCTTATTCTAAATATAGCTAAACATATCTCAAAAAGTGAAAAGAACCGTTTCTTAAAGAGATAAAGTTTATAGGAAACTTGTAGCCTTTCTTAGACAAATTAAGCCATGTTGTGGTATTGTAGTATCAGAGCTATCATTATATTAAGAAATGTCACAGTGTGAAGATTTTTTCACCTCCTAAATAGAGGTTATCTTAAACTTAAGTTTAATTTGGTTCATTCATATAATCCTGAGATTTTAACTTTTGAAACATTTATCATTTGAAAAAAAAAAGATGTAATATTTTCAGTTAGATTATTTAAGTTTAAACTTACATGATACTGGCATTATAATAAGATTGTTATTTCCCATTTGAATGAATGCATCAGGAATATCTTCTAGTACGCCACGTGAGTTGATACTAAAAGAGTCGGGAACTTTAATATAGTAAAAAGGAATTAATAAAATTCCTAATACTATGACTCCAAATAATCCTAAAGGAAAAAAAATAATAATCAACATTTATATTATGTTATCAGTTAATTCAAGAACTTATTAAGTCTAAAATAACATGCACTTGAGGTTTTTTTTTTCCTTTGAAAAATAAAATCATTATTTGAGGTTGTTTTTCAATACCCCTAAGATAGGCACCCCATCATAACATGCATATGAATGATGAAGACTCGCTCCCTCCATTATGAGGTATCAAGGACAATCTGCCCCTGTTCTTCTGTAAGCCCTTGAATATAGTATTGTTGTCTTTATGTAGGAAATATTAAACAATGTTGCCTTATTTGTGATGGGAGTCAGGTAGCCCTGGAGATCACTGTTATGAACTTACCTTCCCAGCCCACTGCTTGCAAAGGAGGGATGTCCAAACTTGAGACAAACTTCTCCTCCAGAATAAATTGCGTGGCTGCTACCACTTGGGCTGAGACAATTAACACGTCACCTGACAAACACGTGAAACAATGCAATGTTTCTTAAGGGATTTGTCACTTATATTCCTCCCATAAAATTAATTGTTTTAGTGTTTCCTTGATTATTTATGCAACTTACCTTATGTTCTGGAAAAAACTAACACTTTTTCAATCAATTTGTTCATGATTAGCGAAGCTTGGGATGTCTAAATGATCTTTAGGTTATGGATATAACAGCATCAAGTATCATATTTGTATATTTGAACTATGACACCCGAGTTCAACTTCCGTGTTCAAGTGTATTTTTTCAAATTTATAAATACTTTTTGTTACTTTAAAAAGCCCTTCATCCTATTCTCACTCAAAAGATATTATTCTGACGTCAGTGGTTAAGAGAAAATGAACTAATAAAAATAAACACTGTTAATGTGTAGTATGAATAAAGAGGAGTTGCTCTTTATCCAAATATTTGGAGTAATTGTTTTCATATTAACAACGTTTGTTCACAGTTGTCCTCTTTATAAAGTAGTACTCCTTGTTGGAGTAGCTACCCCAACTTTATTTTCTGCAAAACAATCACTCGACCTTGATATGAATATAATTTTAAGTTTTCTATCCCAAAAGATTTTTGATTTTTTTTAGTCTTCTTTAAGTAAGCCACTCCAATTATTGGAGCAAATACATTGACACACAATGGCCCAACTTTTAGAAGTGTTTCAACACAAGAAAAAGTATAAAAGTATTGAAGAGACACCTCAGTTTTTGATTATCTTGCTTTGAAAAGGTATTAGAAAGAAAGATGACATCATATCAATTTCGTTTAAAGACGAGGAATGTGAGAGTGGCAGTTAGAGAACTTAATGATAATTCCTCGTTAAGGGAAGGATTCCCCAAATAATTATAGTAAACTGTCCAATAATCATGGAAAATCGTGACGAAACAGAGGCACCCGAGTTCCCAAATACAAGTTATTTTTAAATAAATATTTCTTTAAGGACAATCTTCAGCAGATGAGTTTCATTTTAACATTTTATTCAAATGAAATTTATTTTTTAATGGATTTTAAAAACTGATAAAGCAGATCAGTGCAATATAATACTTTTATAAAGTAATCTAGAAATATTTACCAAGTTGTATAGTCTTTGAAATGATAAAATATAATAAAGATTTAATATTGCCTTAAGAAACAGATGTTTAATTAAATTAACATTATTTTGTTTGTTTTATTCTTTTGAAATTCAATAAAACATGTCTGAAACTGAACATAGCTTTCCTCTACTGAACTGCTTGCCCCAAACTGTTAAGCAATGAACAAAAGTATCGCCGTATTCTTTACTGACACAATAACCGGATGGTTTACCCGCTTCGGTGACCACATGGTCTAATGCTCTACTCTCGCAGTAGACTGGATTGACAATAATGGGGAAATCAAGGTTTGAATCTAGGTCGAGTGTGCTGAGAGCGGTTTTTCCAAAATGGTTTTCCACTTTCCCTCCACACAAATGTGGGCACACTTTCGATAAATATAACCTCCTTAGTGCCTAAAACCATTAGCATAATTAGTAAGACGCAGTGTTAAGAAATAACTAGTATGGTTTAGTTTATCTGATTCAAAGGCTTTATGTGGTATTGAAATATATGAAGGGAGTAAATGCTCCATAAGACTTTATAAATTTTATTTATAAAAACTAGAGTACTCTCAGCGAGAAAAAAAACCGCTTTATTGTTTTAGATTATTTACTCCAGAGTAGTTGTTTATTTATATTCATAGTATACTTTAAATGAGTTGAACCGAAATATTTTTATGAAATATGCTGCATTGGATTGTATCAGCTTAGCTTTTTACAAATTGTAAACAAAAGTATTGAACAGAATGAATTAACTGTAAGAACATTTGTTGAAAACAGGATGCCAATCGAATGGCATTGTTACTCACCAAAAACAACTTCAATGATAATGTATTGCTTATCAATATCAGAGTTACTTTCATCCTGATCTGAATGAGTGTGAATCAGAAAATCAGACAATCCCACCAGACTTAGGCCAAATATGACCAAGACAATTCCACACCATTCTCTTGCACCCAACTTTCGACCAAGGAACAGCATGGAGAATATTCCAACAAATACTATAACAGCACCTAAAAATGATTTCACACTAAAATAATTACATTACATAACTTGTTAAGGTATTATTTCCTGATTGTAGTTTTCCATTAAACCTGTCGCAGACTTATATTCGCAGATTCTTAGCATCACCCTGCACACCAAGGTTTTCATCATAAAATAATGTTCAGTCTAGGAGTTGAACAGGTTATGGCACAAGCTAAAAGTTGTTATTGTCAGAGCTATAGCTTTTAATGAGCTCCAAATTCCTCGTGCCAGATTTGCTTTTATGCCAGGGATGGAAAATCTATGGCACGTGTGCCACTAGGGGGTGTGTGAATAAGATTTGGGTGACACACCGGCATGAAAAAAAAACCACTAAATAAATCTTTTACCAACATATTATTTTCTTAAGTCAATAATATTTTGATAGCCTTGTCATTAACATGCAACAATGAACTTTATGAAGTCAGTCAACAGTTAGTAAACGTCTTATGTACCGTTTAAGAAAAAATATAAACTGAACATAAATATCTTGGCTAGCAAAATACAATACGCTTCAAACTATAATGCAAAGTTTTTTTTATTTAAACATAAAATATATAGTTATTGTATTTATTTCCCTTGAAGTTAATACTTTCAATGTTTTTACTTTAAGTTAATGACATTAATATTGTCTAAGACACTCACTTTGACAATTTAATGAGTTTTACTTATTTATTTAAAGTCAAGTAATTATTATTAGAGTATTTACAATTTTATTTGAGTTGTCCATTACATTTCATAATATTCAACAAGTTTTGATTTTTAAATACCCATTAAAAACCACAAATAAGAGGTGGCACATTAGACCAGTTAAAAATTCACCTAATACCTAGGTACTTAAGTGACACACTGGTAGGAAAAGTCCCGTCATCCCCGTTCTTTGATCTGTTGAATCAATACGCTAACTTTACCGCCAAACACAAATATTTAAACAAAAATTAATCATAAATTTATGTAAGCCAAATAATTTGGCCTAATTTAGAGTTATAAACAAACAATGAAAAACTGAAAAGCTTACCAGACTGAAACCAGTGTTAGTTGAAGTTAAAAAGCCTTAAGTTCACAGATGTCACAGGACTTTATGAATGACAAAACTTACTAAGATAATATTATGGTCATCCTGATTACAACCAATATTATCTTTGTACAGAGTGTTTTACTACCAGACCAGACTATCCGCATATTTACACTAATATGGTAGGTATGTATAAATACGGTGGAACTTGAGAGTATATCATCTTGTGTTTGTGAGGAGCCAGACTATTTAGGAAAAACCCTTCTCAGTACATCCGGGTGGGATTAGAACTCTAAAACTTTCTGCTAACAGTAAATTGTATCAAAAAAGGGTGATGTATTGGCCTGTGTGCACCAATGCAGACAAGCCCATTATTTTTTTTAAAGATAACACATTAATAATGATATAGATAGGCCTATATATAGATATACGACAACTAATATATATGACAATTTTAATCGGCTACAAAGTAAACATAAACATAGATTCACTTGATCATCGTGTAGTGCTAGTAATGAATAATTCAATTTACCTCGTAGCATCTCATATGAAGAGGCATAGGTGAAGACAAGCCCAACATACATGACACAAGATGCAATCATATCACACATGGCTGAAGGAAGCAAGAATAATGGGTTATAACTTCGATTGCCTTTGACCAGTTTGTGTTCATCATGCTTATCCTGCACATAATTAATATTTAGAGAATTTAACAATCGAAGAAAATCAACACAGTCTTAACATATTTAATAATATTGTCTTACAATATTATTATTTTTTAATTGTGTGCAACTTCAAACAAAACTAAGACTAGTTCCTTGGGATAAAACAGGTATGTTAAATATGTTTTTAAACAGGAGAGGTTAAACACAAAATTGATTGGGCAAGAAACAGAAGACAGTTAAATACCAGTGTGAATATTTCTTACACGCTTCTTCCAGTAGTAATACAAACCGTAGAAAGTAAACATACAAAGCAATTCACCCATAAACATTGCCCATCCTTGAAAAAATGGGTGATTAAAATTCCTTTCATCTTTTCCATCGGCTCCTACAGCCATCATTTGATTGGCCCACCTAAAACCAAATTAAAGAATACCTTTAATAATAAGTGGATGATCGAAATAAACAATATTAAAAAATCACGTTGAATTAACCTATAATGAGTGGTAGAGAGGTATGGCATTTGCATGGAGGTTGCAGCATTTGCTTTGATTTTACTTCTACTATTGTACACCTATTTCTATGTGAACTTAAATGCAAGGAGAGGTTAACTTTTGTAAAATAAAAAAGGTAGGCTATGTTTATGACCATGTTCTATAAAATAATTATCTTTCAAGCAGTTTTTTTAATTAGTTTGGTTGGAACTTAAAGACTAACTAATAGTTGAAGCAGACTAAAGGATGAAATTCTTTATACTAAGTATGGTTTAATTTGCAAAATTAACCTCTTAAGTGTGAGCTTTAATCAGTTACTGAAACTCTTCCTGAGGGTGACTTAATTTCTATAGTGCCTGTAAATGAATTAAAAATTACAGGTGTCGTCACACACGCTACAATGCCCTTCCAAAGTGGACTAAAGACACTCTAAGAGAGGTTAAAAATTATTACTAATCTATTGAGCAAAGGTGGGGGCTACAATTAAGTTATTTAATAGTGTAAATGACACACAAATTTACTTTGCAAATAATGTATTGAGTGTGCCTGCAAAAACTAGAAGAGCAGCAATTATATATTGATATGTAGTCCATGCCATTTCAAGGTTTTGCTAATGGACTGATTTGAACTTCTAGGTTCTGTATATCTAAACCTCATTGAAGCAGGAAATATGTTTTTGTTGAATTTTTTAATAAAAAATATCTAAGTTCATATTGTTGCTATGGCAATAATTTTAAGAAGATAATTGTTAGAATAAAGGATGTAAAATGAAAAACAGGGTTCATCATAGTCTCATGCAAATTGCACTTTTTTTTATATAGCAGCTATTTTATTTGATAAACTCTTTACTGAAAAATGTACAGTAACTATCAATAACTAGTTATGCTATAGCTACAAAAACTAGAATGAGATTCTCCCAAAATGAGCTTGGCAACATAATAAAGTAGGGGAGTGCCTGTGGGAGTGACATACAGTGGGGACTATGTGTGACCCGTGACCGCTGTGAAGGCCCTGCAGGAACCTTGAAAAGTGACAGCCGATGGGGCTCTTGTGAAACCACATTACGGCTAGCAAGTAAGTAGTGGATGCTAAATTGCTTTCAAAATAGGAACACGAAGCCTCAGAAAGGACAGACATAATGGACATGAACTCGGCAAAGGATAAGAGTTCACAATCTTATTTTCATCCTCATTCTGTGAATACATAGTTTAAGGTTATCATCGAAAACCATTATAAAATGGTATTTACATACATTACTTAAATTTAAAACCTGCATTGATGGTTGAATGGAATGCGTCACTCTCGTGTTAGACTGGATTGCCGATGAGCAGTAGAGAGTAGTCACAATCAGGTGTAATAAAGGTGTTTTTTCCTATATGGTTTCTCGTTCTCACTCCACAAAAATGTTGGTACATTTTCTAAAAATTGTGACCTTCGACATTCCTATTCCATTAATGTGATTCATGTATGTGCTTAACTCAAACAGGTAGGTACTTACTAAGTTTCGGCAAAAAATCTTTTAAAAATTAAAGTGATAGTGGAAGTTTGTGACATCAAATCTATTATTATTATTATTATCACCGCGTCTTACTACCCGTTCGGGTTATACGCACTTACGCTAATGTGTAATGGTAGGGTGATTGTGAGATGAAATGGAGGACCTACAGTTTAACGTGGAATCCGAACCATGGTGGAGGACTGGCATTCCTCACANATAAATCTGTGCCGGGACCGAGGATTTAACCCCGGCCGCCAGCACAGAAGTCTGACACCTTACCCCTAGACCGCCAGGTCACCAACATCAAATCTATTAATTATGAATAAAACTATACAGCACTCAAACCATTTTCCTCAAAAAAGCTTGTATTTTATTCTTATAACTAGAAGTTAAGAGGTTTGATGGTCAATGAGCTTATGTTTGAATACTTTGATCTTAAAAGCTAATGAATCTGCTATAACAAGTGATCTGAAAAAATATCCAAATTTCACACAAGTTTTCATAATAGTTTTGCTACTGTCAGCCATGAAAGTCTGTCATCCCCATAGTACTAGTCAACTTGTATTGAAATTGTAATGTACCTGATTTGCCCCTAAAGAATATTTGAGAGCATTGACAATAATATCGTCCTAATTTTATAAACATATATTTTATTTAAATAATACAATCTTTTACGTGGCACTTAAAGCACTTCTTCTTCCAAGAAGGCACAAGAGCCACTATAAATGAAGTCAGACTGAGTGATGTAGGACCTGTAAGGTCAAAATGACAATTTAAAGTCTTTATAAGAAAATAAAAATAATTTCCTCTTCTCGAAAGATCTATATGCATTTTTAAAAGGTAATTTGAGTCAGTTTCCTGTTCTTGAATATTCTACCTCCATCCAGATGGAGTTTTTTTAATATTTGATTATTTTTTAAACACAAGCTTCGCGAAGCTTCCATGAGCAATGATATATACAAAGGATGGTGCAACGGAACGGCACTAGGAGCACAGTTCTTGATGTACTCGGACTGCAACTCCTGTCCGCAATTCCTACGATCGTGTTATCAGCCGCCTCTCCAAATCGTTATGCTACGCGACATGATCATTTTCCGACCATTACAAATAGTGATTACTGAATAAATAAATAGTATCAAACTTTACAATTGTGTTATTATTCAAGAACTCTTCAATTGGCGCTCGATCACGGGGTTATAAATACCAATTATATCATCAAAATACAGTACCGCTTCATTGGCTCCCAATCGCGGGGCATAATAATTCTGTGTCGTAAAAATTGGCGCTCGATCACGGGGCTATAAATACCAATTATATCATCAAAATACCGTACCGCTTTAATTAGTGCTCGACCACGGGGCAATTATCAGCTAATTAAACAGTAATCTCTTCAATTGGCGTCCAACTGTGGAACCTGAAAATACGAACCTTAATAAATTCCATAACAAACTACAGTATGTGTGCGCTTGTGCTCACCAATTGATACCCCCTATCCATAAATGTTGGCACTATCTTTGCCAACATTCAGCGGCCACTCAGCCAGTATAGCTCGCTTACGTGCTGACTATATGGAGTATATTTTACTGCAACTATTTGTAGAGATTAGGCATGAGAGTGTCTCCATAAATAAGGTGACAAATTTAAAAAATAGTCTCAATCAAACAAATGTGGCTTACCTTTGTTTTATAATATTTTTATTTTATGAATCTGACAGAATTCAGCTAAAAGTATTTGATTGTACCAAATTACACAGTATAAACCTCCACCACTAAATTAAACAATTTTTTTTAACCAACGAATATCAATTCAATGTTATTATGTTGATATATGAGTTATATCCACCAAAAATTTTAAAGAGTGGTGCTAAAAAAAATTGTTATATTCATGGTAAAGTCCTATTACTGAAAAATTTAAGGAAGAGGTTTTGAGAGAGTTGTTTTATAGGTGTGTAAGAGACCTGTTATGGAGAACAGAAGTGCCCTCGAAGTGTAAGGAAGTGCTGTATAATTCGTACTTTGTACCCAGTGTCACATATGCAGCAGAAACATTGACATTGAATGTAAGAAAGAGAATAAGAAGGTGGAGGTCATGGGAATGAAGTTAGTGAGGACCATTAGCTGTGACGAGGTGAAACAATATTAGGAATAAAGTTATCTGGGAAAGAGTGGGGTTACAGAGAGTACTTACGATAGTAGAGGAAGCAAGACTGAGATGGTACAGGCATGTAATGAGGATGAAGAAGGATAGGATGCAAAAGAAAATTTTGGAAATGTACATAGGAAAAATATCACAAGGGAGGCCAAGAAAGAGATGAGAGGAGCAAAACAGAAAGTGTGCAAGTGAGAGGAGAAAATTGAATAAATTAGAGGAGGAAGAATGGCAATGGTGTAAGGATAAAAGAAGATGGAGGCATTTTATTTAATTGACCCGGCCACAGGTTGGAAACATTTGATGATGATGATGAACATTATTTGAGACAAATTATAATGTTCAAATTGGTGTTGAATGAAAATAAAACACGGGTATAGCATATATTATTTTAATTTAATATATTTATGCTTGAACAAAGATTATATCAAAAGGTTCAAACTCTTAATAAAAACATGTATAAAAGAGAACAAAGATTATAACAGTCTTGTATATGATATTTATCTATAAATATGCTTTTGTACAGAATATTACATGATACCACAATTCAGTTAATTTTCAGAGTGGTCCTTCATAAAGTTATTTGTATCAGCACTGTGTCAAATGCTATATGAAAATATAATATGGTTAGTTAAACTTGAATGACACGATCAAACAAACCCTTTTAACTTAACTTTGCCATAACAATATTACACGTTTATAAAAATAGTAATATGGCATGTTTTTAAATTAACATAGTGATATAAAAGTCCTATGTTGAATAATAAGTAATAAAGCATAATGTAAACTAGATACACAATATTCTATAAAGTTTATAATTTAAGATCGAGATGTGCAAGACCAGTAAAAGGTGTGTCAAGCTATATGTATTTATTTTTATTTATTTTCTTGCAATCAAGGTTTTTTTCCTATTGGTGGTACTAAAAAAACAAATGTGCGTCTAACAAACAATGGTGCCTTATAATTGAAGAAATAAGATATGCTAGAATACCAATAAGACAATATTCTACATTTATTTTGGTGAATGATCTCAATAGATTGGAATGGAAATGCAACTATCAATAACAAAGACATGACTATTATTCATTCTAAGTCATTAAAAACATATTTAAGACATAGAGCCTAACACACCTGTTACACATAATTTCACACAATACCAGGCAAGACCATAATTAATATACATCAACACTTCTGCCCTATAAAGTCAGTTCAACCTTTTAACATGCAGGAAATAATTATTTCATATATATTGGAGCAGATCATCACAGCATAAAAGAGCAGCATATCACAGTTAGTTTAGTTCATTCGTAGATACTACTTGTCCCAGCAGTGTTTGGTATTTCAGAGGCATTTGACACGTTTCCTATCAGTGACTCTGTCCCTGCAGCGCTAGGCCGTCTGCAGCAATTCATGAGCTTATGAATGGCTTGCATGACAAATACGTTGTTGTAAAGAGCCATCCCAAGAATAAGCAGTACAAAACCTATCACCTGAAAGAAACAAGAGGCACATTAAATTTTTTTAATAAATTATCATTTCATTCATTTAAGATATATAACGTGCACTTGCTCAAATGACTGCTTATATCAGCATACAAGAATTTATACGAGTGAGAGCGTAAGGGCCTACCAATTTTTCCAGGAAAGGTATTATCACAAACTACATGGGACCAAAAGCTTTAATTCCCCTCCTAAGGAAGTTATGCTAAGGATTTTTATCACTCAAGAAACAAAACAACCAAAGTCAAATGTGTATACAAAAACTAATCAACATTGTGTCTGATGTTTTTATCTAAATATTCATGACTAGAGACATGCAAAATTCGCACTTGTGATAAAACTATTTTTTACACGAATTCTATTGTTTTCACACAAATAACATAAATTTGAGCTTTTTTTTCTAAATAAACACATTTTATTTGTAAATTGGCAAATTACACATCATGCAATATAATTTTTATGCTGTAATACTGGTGATAACACAATGCCAGGGCTGCCACTTATACAAAAAGTATACGTTTTTACTTATTTTATAGATATAAAATGGATCACAACAAAAATAAGTGTTTTTAGAATAGTTAAGCTTTTTTTTACCTGAGGTTAGCATTAAAATTCACGATTTATACTTTTACACGTTATGATACTTAAATTTTGATTGACCAATTATTTATTTTCAGCGTTTTAAAGATTTAATGCTAGGTCCAAGCAAGGACATTCATAAATAAATGGACCATGCTACATGCGGTCATGTTTGGCAAAATTATATCATCTTAATTTTTATTCCCTTCTCTTTATTTGATAGTAATTTTGTCTTCTATGACAACATGTTTTGGTGTTATTGTTTGATCTAAGCCTAAGTTTATAATCGATTATTTCGATATTGCTAATTGTAAGACTCGAAGGTTAATTATATTGAGTTATCAAGTTTGATATTACTATGCATGCAATGTTTTGTACATATTTATATTTGATTTTTCCCGAATATGTTAATAAATAGTTAAATACACAATATGAACGAAAACTGTAAACAGTTTTATCCTAGTTTTTTTAGCGAATACTAATTCGTCTCATATTTATGCAAATAATAACATCAGTTTTCCCCTGAAAATAGCCTCACCTTTTGCCTGTCTCTAATCATGACATTTAGGAAAACGTTCAACTGGATAACAGAAGGGCACAGTGATATTAAATATTTATTTTACTAAGAATGAAACTTAAGACAATTTAAAAGATATGCCTAACTTGTTCAAGATTTTAAAAATAGCTAAATGCTAAATAGAAAGGAGTCGTTTTGACCGTCAAACTGTAAAGTAGTGTTTCTTACAACAGTCATATAAACTATAATCAATATCTATGAAATAATACTAGTGATAAAATAATATGTTATAAATTTTAACCAATAAATAGCTTGTTTTTACCTGAAGCCAGTGGAATTTTTGCCACTCCAATGCCAAAGAAAATATCCATATAAAGAGAGTCCTCACACTGTCCAATACCATACGTGTTGTTGCAGACATCTCTTTGGTAACACTGATACCAGCAAAGTTGAAGAAAGCTATGCTCACCACCGTACCTGAAACATTATATCATGTATTTATTAATGACTTTAATATGAATTAACACCTTTATTCAAATTAATTTTCCAATTTCCCTTATTTCAATGTAAAATTCAATATCAAAAAGTTTGTCTAGTTTAGAAATCAGTGTGAATATTCATTAGTTTTATATTTGTATCTTAAAACCTAATCCCAGGTCAAACCATGAATGGTTGGATTAGCACGGCCCGTGTAACCAGTTTCCAAGAAGTCACCCGACAAACAAGTGCTATGCAGATATCAGCACTTTTGAGCCCTTGTGATTAATGAAGGGTCTTAAGACTATTGTGGTGTGTTAAGCAGTACAGAAAAAAGAGGACTTGGTGACACAAGTCATATAAATATTCAAACAACAGTAATTTGAGGTATTCCACTGTAGCAACATTTGTAAACAAGAGTCGCTATATTTATTTCAAGGTAGTAAGCAAGACCTGTTAAGGGGAGAGCATCTCTGATTGAGACAAAGCTGTATTTATAAAATGCTAAATATTCTAATACAGAGGTGTTTAACAATAAGGAGGCCCAATGGTAAAATGATTTTATAATCATGTAAATTGATAAAAATAATGAAAAAGGAAAAATAAATTAATACATAGAAATTTAATTAGGAAAGCCCACCAAAGGAAAGAGGGAAAATGTGAGAATAATTCAATGCACAAAGGTTACATCTGCTATTCTTTATTGTTAAAAGTCTTCAGGAGATTTTGTTGAAAAATTATCATAAGTATATTGTGATATTATCACACAGACTATTAAAAAAATATTAAAGACATAACTCCCCAAACAATGTCACATGACTACAAATCTCTCATTGAATGTCACCAAACTCAACTTTTAATATCGACTAATAAAAGAGCATATATAAAGACCAAAGTATTAATGTGCAAAACAATTTGGTAGTAAAATCTGTGAAAGTAATAAGTTGGGGTCATTGTTGTCTATAGAAAATTGTTTTTGTAAATGGTATATTTTAAAAGAGATTTTCACCCAAAAAATAATACTAGCATTAAGATTTTACCAATCAACAAGCATCTAACTTTATTTTTTCACAGCATCTGACTACCTCATCAAGTTTTACACATGATGTTATGTACTAATTACAATCATGAGTTAGGGATGAGGAAGATTAAATTTGAGGAATTGTGCCCACATTTGTGTGGATGGAGAGCAGGAAACCATTTAGGAAAAACAACCCTCAATACACCCAACCTGGATTCGAACCCTGATCTCCCTGACATCGACAATCTAACCTAGCCCGAGAGTGACGCCTCAGACCATGTAGCCACCAAAGCTGGTCAAGCATCTTAAACTTTTTGATCTATTACATCTGACATCTGAGGCTTGTCCCCTAGTATATTATATTTCAATTATTAGTTCAGAACTGTGCAGTTAGACACTAACATAATAATCGGCTAACTTACCCACTATAGCCAGAATAATAAGATTGTTATTCCCCATTTGGACAAATGCTTCTAGAGCATCTTCTAGAACACTTCGCGAGTTACCACTGAATGATTCAGGCACATGGATATAGTAAAAAGGAATTAATAAGAGCCCTAGAGTGGTGAATCCAAACAATCCTGTAAAACAAAATAGTGATTATTGATTAAAGAACACAAGATAGCTATGACAACAGACAATAATTCAAAACAGGTGGCAAGCCCGGGTCATGCCAAGACTGATCGCAAAAAGTGTTAAAATATGATAGGCCTACAAAAAAAAAATTACAGTGATGAGTATAAAGAAACAAATTATTATTATTATTTAACTCTTGATAAAATGCTTGACAAATACAATAAATGTTTCTTCAAAATCAAACTTTTTAAAAACTTTATGTCTATTGATTTGTTTTGTTTTGCTAAAGAAAAAATGGAGATCATCTAACAATAAGCTTATGTCCATGGTTAAGTAGTAAGTAGCAAGGTAAATTATTATGTTTAGGTACCCGTTTTACTTTAATTAGTAATAGAAATCATTTGATTACTGTCTTGAACTTACCTTCCCAGCCCACCGCTTGGAGCGGAGGGATGTCCAAACCTGAGACAAACTTCTCCTCCAGAACCATCTGTGTGGCTGCGACCACTTGGGCTCCAATAATTAACAAGTCACCTGACCAACAAACAACATAATTATATCAACTGTAGAGCAATTACCACTCCCCTGTTTTACTTAAACACAGCTTTAATTTCACTTGGCTTAGTCTTTACCACCCCCAGAAAACGGGAGGTTCCATTTACTATGCAATGACATTTTATAATTATGAGCAACATTATCGTGTAGCATAAATACAAAATTAAGAACATTTAGCTTATTATCAGGGCCCAGATTTTGATTGCCTTGATATAAGAAAATTACTTATAAAATTACCTAAAAATCCTACAGAAATGACTTTAAATTTTCAAAAAATGACATTAAAATATAAACAGTCGTAATAAATGCACACAACTAAATCAAACACGCACTTTACCAATGTAAAATACAATAAAAAGCACTCAATAGCTAAACTCTTTCATTCTGCTGAATATAGCATTGGTTTACAAAAACCTGCTTGAGAATGGCTACCCCCTCTCAACGCAAACCTCTCCAGCCTAATTGCAGTTTCACTAGGAATGTGTATTTTATAACCAAACAAGCAAAGCGGATACAAAATTGCATGACCTACATTATCTTCTCATTACGACAACTTAATGATGAAAAAATAATTGTTTATAAAATATCGATTGTATTAAAAAATATACTTATCAACATGAATGCCTTAAAATGGCTCTAAAATTACTCAAAAATTCATATGAATGCTTAACAATGACTTTTAAAGGAATAAAACCTATAAAAGATGACCTAAAATTCCAAAATGACCAAAAATGACCAAAAAATTACCTTTGAAATATACCTTTTGTAACCCCTTTTCATCCTCCAGGACAAAGGCAGGCATACAAAGTTATAAAGTTATAAAACAAGGGGAGAATAAATGCAGAGTGAGCAGATAGGACACTCAAAAGTATATTCCAATCACAGTATGAATTACTCTCTGAAAGGTCTTTTTTACTACCAATATCCTACTTTATAATAGATTTCTGGTAAGGAAAAAGATAAAATAATTCCTAAGCTGAACAGACTTTATATATTATTATATGATATATACACTCATGTTTCCACAGAACCCACTCAGAATTAGTGCGCTACCAACAATATAAAAGGATAAAGAATATTACTAGGAAGGTGAGAATATTTAGTTAAATAAACATCTTAGGTATTTACCTTGCAATATTATTAATTTTATTTATAAGTGAGAAGGACTCCAAAAATATTAAAAATATCTTTCTTGTCTGAAATTATGATTATAATTTTCTACAAGTCGGAAGGACCCTGAATATTAAACATATTTCCAATTTCAAAAAGTCGGGAGGACTCTGAATATTAAACATTATTATAATTTCCACAAGTCAGAAGGACTTTGAATATTAAACATTATTATAATTTCCACAAGTCAGAAGGACTTTGAATATTAAACATTATTATAATTTCCACCTCTGAATATTACTGCAATTTAAAACAAAAAAATAATTTAGACTTACAAAGGCCGAAACTTAATTTAGATCTTAGATTTTGTTTTGAGGACACGTCGACATGCCCAAGATAAATATCCTGCCAAGAGTGACTCCTCCCCGTCAACCTCTTGGCAGTATTTATTCGATATCATTTGCTCAAAGAGGGGGAAAGTATGGGTTACATACAAGATAGACACAAAGAGAGAAAAGAGAGGGGAAGGGGTAATAGTGAACAAGGAACATGTGACTAGTAAGGTCTGGAAGGCCCCAGAACACTGTTCTTGGCCATATGGAACCATCTAGTGCCGGAAATGTTATACTATACATTTCTCGACGGCCTTAGCGAAAACTTGAAGATGGCCCAGCCCGTTCACTCGCGCATCCAGTCTTGACCGCCAGTTTGTGTTAGTCGGTTGTGTGGTGTGGAAGATATTCAACTTTGGATGTACAAAGTGGAATGGAGCTCGGTGAGTTTAGAACATTTTATTGCTTAAGTTGTGGTGATATATGATTGGAAATAATTTAGTGTCCTGTTGTAGTTTATAAGACATTACACTTTCTACAAGCAGAGGATCATGAACAGAGTTAATGTACTTGTGAGCATTGGGATGAAACAATAAAAAGATGACATATCAAAATCCGAGCCCTGCTTATTATAAATACATACTAGAACCCAGAGTTAATCTTAAAAGAGTCTGAACATTACACTCTTGTTTATCATGTTTTGTTTAGCAAGTATTCAGTGCTTAGAGAACATCACCAACATTTACACAACAAATTTGGCTAACTGCAGAATGAATGAAGAGGATGTATCATGATCTCCTTCATTAGGTATGTCTAAACTAGGTTGGTTACAAGAAATTAAAGATGAGATGCTCGAATCCTCGAATCTTAGAATCCTCAAACCCTAGATTCCTCGAATCTTAGAGTATTTGAGAGGTTCGAGATTCTTAAAAATCTAAAAAAAAAAGTATCTTAAATATAATTATGACTTGATATAACAATTTAAGCAATTGGTAAAAGGAATTATAAATTGCAGTATTTGATAGAGTAACAAAATTACAATAAAAGGACAAGATTGTATTAGTGTAATTAATATACTAAGAAAAAAGTTATCTTTGTTGTTTATGATATAATAAACCTGACAAACAAAATAGAATTTGTCAGTGGCTCCAAGCCTTAAAAAACCTTTTTAAAATTAAATTTTAAATATTTTTCACTTCAACTTAATTTGTCCATTTTTAAGAATTGAAGATTCAAATTTGTGTTCAAGATTCGAAAGAAAATTTAAGATTTGGATTAGAGAAATATATGATTCGACCCATCTGTACATGACACCTTCAGACCAATGGTATCGTGCTACCATTGTGACAGTGTGACAAGGAAGTACCTACCTTGAGATAGTCAAATAATTTATCTTAACATTCTGTAGTAATTTATCACATTTTTCAAGTAAGGTGTTGGAATATTACTCGATGACCCTCTGATGATTTCTAGGGCAGCAATAGACCATTAATAAAGTATTTAAAAAATATAAAGATATGCAGTGAAAATAAATCATTAAAAAGTCCTTATCTCAATCACCTGGGTAGTAAAAGTCAGTCTTAACAAGTTAATAGCAATTTGGCAGGGCAAAAACAGCCTACCGGAAATCAACATGCAATCTTTAAAACACAAATTTAACCCAACTATTTACAAAATATTCACAGATTCTTGTAGAAATAGTGTTGTTTATTAACGGAGGATATAAGCCGCTAATGGGAATTTAACCTTCTTTAGGATTAATCCAATTGGAAATGTACTTACCCAGAATAATGTCATTGGTAGTGTGTTCATCTGGAGCATTTAAATTCAGCAGTTTACTACTATCATGTACTGAATTTTTGGGTATTAGAATATCAGACAATCCCACCAAACCTAGGCCAAATATGACAAAGACAATTCCACACCACTCTCTTGCAACCAACTTTCGACCAAGGAACAACATGGAGAAAATCCCGACAAATACTATAACAGCACCTACAACAATAACAACAACAAAATATTGACAAATATGATATTTGAGGGTAATTATACACTAAGACTGCTTTTTCATAGCAGATTTTAAACACAAAATACTTATTATTATTAAATGATGGCAAAGTAAAAGCATTTCATCTCTTCAAGTAACAAAAAATTTATCATAGGCTTACATTATTAAGATTTGAAAATTATAGCTCAAAACATTATTTTTAATAGGCCTATTTTTCATTTAAACCATTTGCCCAAAGTTTAACAAGAGTGTTTGAAGATAAGTTGTCAAACAAAAGAAGTGATAATTGCAAAACTTGGTTTTTTATTAGGGAGTATACAACAAGCCCTATTTGAGCCAAATGATTATATATTAGTAAGCTACAAAACTTACAAATAAACTTTATTATAGAACTACCATAAAGCACTCAGACACCAAGGAGAAACCTTAGTTTGGCCAACAACGTTTTTAGCAACATCAAGAGCTGTACCTAAGACTCTTGGTTCAAGCTTGGTCAGTTGGACTGTAGGCCTACTTAGTGATTTTACACACCAAATCATCTACTAGATCATATCATGATACAGTTTCTTTAAATGTGATATCATCGTGGTACCATAGATTAAGTAGTCAATTCAATTCTTTAACAGTGAATGCAACCCCTAGAGAAGACATAAACTCATTTGATCAAAAAAGCCACATCGGAAATTAAAAATACTGAGGAGCCGCATTAAAAAGATAAACAATTGATTAAGTAAAAAAAGATATCCAATTTGATGCCTTATTACTAAAAAAAAGTACATAGGTACCTATCTAAGCCAATAAGAAATGCCCATTTTTTATTTTAATATAAATTTAAAACCATTTAGTTGTAGCAATAATGTGAAGAACGATCTTTAAATTTTGTGACGAAGTCATTTTCATATTTAAATGACAAATGTGTGTCCATAGGCTGAGACCTTTCTTTCTTCTTTTTTTTACCTTTTAAAGTGAGAAAACCAATGTTAACATACATGTGTGCTCCCAAACATTGCACACGTTTGGTGCTCAAATTCGACAACTTTTGAGAATTGATCCCCAATTGAAAGAAAAAAAATTGTATAAAATTGGTAAGAAAACCTGACATAGCCAATTACCTGAAATTATGCCTAATTCCCAAATTTCTATAAAGTTTATATAAAAGGAATAAGAAAGTTACATTGTATTTTTGGTTCATCATTAGTTTCACAGTCCTCACAATATCAGCCTCAAGTTTGACATGGCTGCACTAGAATGGACAGTAAAGAAGTAAAAAGACTGACTATGATACTCAAAATGGCTTAGCTTACCTCGCAGCATTTGAAACGAAGAGGCATAAGTGAAATTGAGCCCAATATACATGACAGACGTAGCTATCATATCACACATAGCTGGGAGAAGCAGGACAAACGGATTGAAGCTTCGACTGCCTTTAACCAGTTTATTTTCATCATGTGAGCCATCCTAGCGAAATAAGTATAAGTTTATAAAATTATATCTTTTGAAACATAAAATTAACCTAATTAAAGTAGTTATTAAAATTGTATTCTTTAATTCTGATTTTATTAGTCATATTATTAGGGTAACCAAATCAAAAATGCCATATTTACAAATGTAGTAATTGATGCTAAAACAAATAAAATGTGTTAATAACTTTTATTCTTAAAATTCTTGGTGTATCTTTTTCACACTTTCATATACAACATTTAGCCATGTCTTACCCCTTACTTTTGATCCACAAACTCTACCTTCATTTATTTACTTTGTCAGTTGATCCACACACATCCTCTCAACACACTCAAACCAACGTAAGATGCATCTTTCCCATTGACCTAGTGGATTCCCTTTCAAACCACACTCCTTCAGCATCCATTAATTAATGATTCTGTCCATATGAGTCTTTATATGTATACATAAACACACACACATGTTTAGATTCACAGTTCTCGATCAAGTCTGAAATACATATGTGTATACTTTTGTATTATTTGGTGACAAACAAAATCACACCTATATTCTTTCCCAATCACACCAATTCAGTGAAACCATACAGTTGCCAATGGGGCTCACTTGTGTAGACCACGTTTTTGGAAGCCTCAATACCAAAAAACCTTTCCCTTCATTCACCAATCAAGAATGTACTGTTTGGCCTAAACAACTAAAAGAGTATTCATTTACTAAGCTGCAGGAGTTGAAAAATCTGACCCATAAAAATGTATAGATACAAGAATATGGCTCTACATTACAAGATTATCTGACACCCTTTCTCAGTTGATAGCGTGTCTGTTTACTGAGCTAAGGGCCCTGGGTTCGATTCCCAGCATGGCCGAAAATTTATCAGTGGTGAAATGTGAGGTTTCTGTTTCACAGTGATACATTAACAGCTGGGGGCTGGATGTTGTGCCTGTCCAAGTCTTAAGTTAGATTATAAAGCATATTAAGCTACAACAAGCCTAGCAGGCCAGTAGTGGAAAATATATGACCTAAATAAAAAAACTGACCCAGGCCAAAGGGTGAAAAAAAGTAATGGATGTAAAAATTACAAGATGAATAAAATATTGAAATAAGAAATTTAGAGCATAGTTTACTTTAAAGGGTTGATTTTTTAGGGATACAAAAACTACATGAATCTATTGCTGTTTACTCTCATAGGGCTTCTTCACCCACACGCCACTCCATTCCATTACAAAGGATGAGACAATATTGGAGAGTTACCATTGAATTCAATATAAAGTTTTAAATTAATAAAATATAAGCAGAAGCAACTATGTTTAATAAGATATCTAATTAGATATTGGATTTGTTTAAAGTTGGTGTTATGACCGGTTGCCAGTTACTAGAAGATGGGGGCACACACACATTTAAATAATACAAGAGCTGTGTTTCTAATCTATAACTAACTAGTTTAATAACATGGAATATAAAATATACAATTTTATATACATACACACACACACACACACACACTATATCCCTGAACCATGCCGAGATCTTGAGTTTGACAACATCCTCTGATGAAGTACCGGCCACAACTGTTATGCTAGCTTGTGAGTCAGTTTGTCCCCGCATGGACTTCGGATCATGAACCGGCCATTCAACCCTAGCTGGAATTTACATGGTCCGTACAGAAGATATTGTCTCAAGACTAGGAATGTAAACGTAAGCTAGGCGGCCGTCCTAAGTTGTAACTATTCCTATTTTCAACTATGCACTTCTGTAACTGCACATTCTTAATTTTGAGTGTACACTCTGTTCAACATAATGTTGGATCCCAACATTGTGATTAAAGTGAAATACCCTTAAAGCTGGTATAAATTAGAGCAAATGACGTGTCCAATTCTTTGCATATAAGAAACTTTGAGAACGGGATCTAACTAGAGCTGAGTAATTGAAACAATAAAAGACCCCCTTCTACCTGTTTTTTACAGTGTTCACGCCTTTTAATTTTGGCTATTTTTTTTCTTAGTTTGGTCCCTCTCAACATAGATTTTTGGACATACCTTTGGGATTAGCCATTTAAAAGTGTTTTATCTTATATAAGATCATAGATTTAACATGCCAGCTTACTAAAGTGCGATAAAAAATACTGTCCAACTAGGGCAAGTTTAACAAAATGAGAACATGAAAGGAAATATTTTCTTACATGCTTTCTCCAGTAGTGAAAGTATAAACCTTTGAAAACCAGCAAGCAGAATAATTCACCAAGGAACATTGTGCATGCCTGGAAGAAGGGGTGTTTAAAGTTTCGTTCAGTCTTATCAATGCCTACAGCAGTCATGCGATCAGCCCACCTATGATAAAATAAGAACATTATTTTAAAAGTAATAGGAATGTTCAAAGAATGCTTTTAAATGTGAGCCTGAAGCAAAGCTTGAATCATACTTAATGCCGGGATCAGGATCAACTTAACGTAAAGGACCTCTTCATGTGTTTAAAGGGAAGCGATCACTATGCAGTTAACTTAAGATTGGAGATGTCCCGGGAGGCCTATTACTTTAAGTGAACGTTACTGGCCGGCCAATTATTATGCGAGTGACGTCAACAGGACTATTTAGTAACCCATTTGTTGGTATTATGACCAAGGTTTACTCTTTAGTATAAGTTCTAGTGATAAACATTGAAACAAAATAATTGAACTAAATTAGGAAAGCTAAATTTATCAAAATAGTTCGGTAATAGATATTTATTAGGCATAAATCGAATGAAAAGTGTTAACATTCACGGCTCAACAAATAGTACAAATAATACAAATCACAGATCCCACTTGAGAATGAAGATGTTTGGCTCAAGTTGTTAGGTTAATTTAAATGAATCGTTATCACGCATCTGTTATCTTAAGTTACGTTAACTATAAGTGAATGTTATGTTAAGTTGATTGTGATCCCGGCACTAAGCAAACTTGATAACAAAGGTAAGGTTTTGGTTGTGATCTCATTTAACATCTACCAGTATTAATTTTTTAATTATCCATTAAGTGCATTATTCATTAGGTAGAAATAAATAAAAACAAAGAACATTAAATTATTTTATGATGACATAATATTCATATATATATTAAATATGTTACAGTATATTGATTTAAATTTATCTTTAAGAAAAATAGAGATAATAAAACAAAGATAAAAAAATGCATAATTTTGCAATTTCAAATGATTGGCTTTAAGTTAAGCGGGATCACTTTAAGATACCCATATTTAAGAGAAATTAAAATTGATTTAGTATAGAAATGTGTTATATGCAGAGAAATATTTCAAATCTTTGCATAATCTATCAGAGCTTCTACTTCCTTCAAATTAATTTGAAGATGCAAAGGTTATTGTGGGTGTGGAAGACAAAACAAAGGGGATTATGCCTCTAACTTCGACATTTAAGATTCTTTGCACACCCTTAAGAAGTAGTAATATACAAGGCAAATTTACAGATATATAAGTTTACTGCATGTTTGATATTTAAGTTTAACTCAAAGAAATGTCACGGTAGAACGATAAATGAAGTTAAGACACATCAGCTTGTAATTACATATTTTTTTCCTATGTCAGTTCAAGATTTTTTTTAAAATATTTGTATTAGTACACATAGCAAGCATACAAATAATTGAATAATAATGTTTAAGTTAATTAGTACATTTTAATATTAAATAGTCAAAAGTTTAGCCTACTCACTTAAATAAAGGGATAGTGTTAATCTTCTAATGAAATTACACAAAGTTAACTGTCACACATATTAATTACGAGGAGCCTTAGAAAGTAGGGGCCTAATATATTTAAATAGCTTCATAGAAATATTAGCGCACTTTTTTTTAACTTTAAGTGGGTATTTAATGTACACTTTCTGAACCAACTGATTATATCAGCATACAACGCTATAAACTTATATCGACACCATACACATCCCCCAGCCCTAGGTTGTTAATCCATCAATGTGAAATTTCACTTATGACAAATTTTTCAGCCATGCCAAAAATCAAACTTGGGACTGGATTTCAGTAAGCATATATGATACCTACTTAGCTAAGATGCCTGAACACGATTATTAATATATTTATAATCAAAACCATCCCAGCCGAACAAAACTTAACCTAGTTGGTTGCTAAGGGTCAGCATACTGGAGTTATTCAATTTGTCTTCATGCAGCCCAATAGTGATGGGTTAAATCATTGCCTGTAAAGAGCACTAGAACGAAAGAGATTACCTTTATTTATTGTGGAACCCACTTCTTAATAAAGTACACAGAGAGGATATGAATATTGTTTAAGAATGTAGAAGTGGAAAGCCAAGCAATCGTGGTATAATAATGTGTATAAAGCTGAAAAAGTGCAACAGTAGATATTCTTTGTCTTTCTGGGATGGGTTTCTTTTCATTGATGATAATGCTCGACCCTTCCAATCATACAGTCGTTTACAAATGTTTACTTTTATCTCGCTTGTACGGCATTCTTAGCCCTTTTAGTACCACAAGCCGATCAGATTAGATTTCCAGATTTGCACTAGTTCTAGAATTACCAGGTAGATACGAAAGGAGTGAAATTTATTTCACTAGAGCAATCCTCTTTTTTGTGGAACAGTAAACCTACTCTATATGTGGATAAAATTAGCCCAATAATCTGAAAAATCACTTCATAAATTACAGTGTGGTGATTTTTCTTGTACAACCTTTATGAAATAGCTGTGGCACTTTTTGCACACATCTACTATGGGTGTGAAACTAATAGGGTTATTTAAGTTTTTGCAATGGATAAAGAATTATATTTGAGGCTAATCTGTATAAATTACTAGAATTCATGTTTTATAAATCAATAAATAAAAAAGTTGACTAATTTGAGATAAGAAATATAGTTAATAATATATTTAAGGGAATAATACTTTACATAGGATATATATATATATAAAAGCCTATGTGAAGTATTATTCCTATAAATTATTATTTTACATATATATGTATATGAGGCTAAAAGTCGTATACATATATATATGGCTTTTTTATGGCATATATATATATATATATATATGACTTTTATAACTTTAGCCTCATTAAAAAGAGGACTTAGGGACAAACATTTTTAAATAAAAAGACTTTTAGGGGCAAACATTTTTTGCATGCGAGAGAAAACAATTGTGAAACTTAGAAGGAGAAAAATATTGTTATTAAAACCCTTATAAATTATTTGCCAGTTAAAAGAACATCTGAAATGCATTTCAGATACGATCTTAATAAAATTATTAAATTGAATAAAATAATAATTATTTTCACTCTACAAGTTCTTTATATAAGACATTATTATAATTTTGAATTGTTGTGATAATGAAACTCACAAAAATGGAATAAATTGTGTATAATATCTAGTGCGACCAGGCTTCATCATAAGAAGATCACATCAACTAGTGTTTTAAGTTTAAAAAAAATTACGTGTATGGGCCATGGTTAAGTGCTTATTTTTTATGTCCTTATGCCTTACGTCTTGGTATGTGTCCTGAATTTAGTATAGTGCCATCCTTGAGGGGTAATCAGTTTGACAATGTTATTATCAGCACCGCTTCTTACTACCCGTTCGAGTTATATGCTCTTACGCTAATGTGTAATGGTAGGGTTAATGTGAGATGAAATGGAAGACCTACAGTTTAACGTGGGATCCGAACCACGGTGGAGGCCTGGCATTCCCCACATTCACAAGTTGTGA
>CABEEJ010001656.1:0-18535 GCA_901482245.1 Timema douglasi
TCGCGTGTGGATTCCTCCCCTTGTTTATTCTCTTTGGATTACCACCCCTCCCCGTGTGGTCCCTTCGTTCTGTGTTCCGTGAGTTGCGCTGAATGATATATAAGGAAATGATAGAGCACCTTGGACATTCTTCGGTAATAGTTGGACGAGGCTGAGGCTTCGGTTATTATTTATAAAATGTAAGC
The DNA here is from genome assembly GCA_901482245.1 of Timema douglasi. Taxonomy (NCBI): domain Eukaryota; kingdom Metazoa; phylum Arthropoda; class Insecta; order Phasmatodea; family Timematidae; genus Timema; species Timema douglasi. The sequence continues at coordinate 186 of CABEEJ010001656.1, forward strand.
AAAATTCTCTTTCGGCGTATTTATTTACTTTCTGTCTTATAAATTCTCTTTCGGCATAATAATAATAATTTATTTTCTTTTATTGAAATGATTGGACTCTGCTCACATTTAACCATTGTTGAGGCTGACCGTCAGGTTTAGTCCGCAACCGAATTGGGTTGCGTGTTTAGGGTACAGTTGTTGTACTCAGATTTTCAATATTGTTTATAACTCACACAACTCACTCCTATTGCTGTTTTTATTAGGTTTTTTTTTAAATTTTCGGACCCTACTTGTAAGGTTTTGGGTTAGGAATAGGGTTCAGAACCTAGTTATTATACTCAATGATTGATTTTAGGTATGCTGCTGCAATATGATGGCAAACATATCTATCAGGGGTGTTTTGTCACATTAGGACTGTTTTGCAAATAAATAAGAACTACTAAATATTTTTTGGTATTTGGTTTTATCTGTTTACATATCTTCAACTACTTTTTAACATATTTTTTGTTGTTATCTAAACATTTATCGTATCATAAGCAGGATTTTCTAGAGGAGGTGTGCAGGGGCGTTCACAGGGACCGGCTTGGGGCAGGTTCCTCCTCAGGAAATTAATTAGAAATTAAAAAATTTTGTTAATTAAATTATGTGTTAAAATTGTGAATCATTTATTGACAGTGATTGGCACAAGAAGCAACTTAATAGTGAGATATCACGTGACACCACTAATAGTGACTATAACATATTTAGTTGGTTTAACTATTTTAATTAATATTGTTGAATCCACTTTTTCTTGAGCTCGAATCTTCATTATACCTTTGCATCTCGAATCTGAACGTAAATCTTTGAAACATGGCAATTATAAGTGTCCTTTCACACAGGACACTTTCAAGATAAGGTGGCACCACCATTTCACATGTTAGCCACAAGGTGGCACCACCAGGTTACTTCAGTGCTATAATGGGTGTGGGAGAAGGTGTAACGATCTGGTCATCGATTGCCACATTATAGTTGATATTTGGGATTAATAGCTTCATATTACCCGCTTTGGTGGCCATATGGTCTAAGGCGCTACTCTTGCAGTAGATTAGACTGCTGATAGGGAGATCGAAGTTCAATATACTGAGGGTAGTTTCTCCAAAATGGTTTTCCCCTCTACCTCCACGTAAATGTGGGTTCTCTTCCTCTAAGTATAACCTGAATGCTTAGTAAGACCCTAACAAAAATAGCTTCATATTAGTTAAAGGAGCTGTTTATACACTCCACTTTTGAAAGTTGATGATTATGTCTTGCGATAATGTGTAAACAAGTTTATTTAACCTATTTAATTGACTTAAAAACATTAACTAAGAATAAATTGGAACGTTTAAAAAAAAAATTAAAAACCAATTAAAATACATACAGAACTATCAAAAGAATTTAAAAAAAGTGAAACTTTATATCAAGCTATCATTTCTATTTATGTGTACATATTTAAATACATATTTCCAATCATAAACTTGTGGAATTAGTCTTGTATGGATCTAATAATTAATTAATTAATTAAAAAAAATTTATTGTTAAGCACTTTTTAATTTTCATCTTCTATGTTTTTGAATGTATTTTACATAGTTGAAAATAGGTATTGTAACTCCCTTTACCAGTCTTCCAGTAACTTGTTCTTGGAGTAAGAGATATAATACTTACCCATTTAACATTTCATAGAACTCAAAGGATAGTTATTCGGCAGAACCTGCATCTGGACATAAGTTTCTCTGCCTATCCAATGACGAGAATTAAATCTACCTTATGATATGGGGTACTAATGATCTAAGAATCAACCATACTTTTGTTGGGTAGTGACAGCAGTGTATATTGGGAACGATGTTTGTTGTTTCATTATAATTATGTTTCTATTTATTTGTCCATATTATACTTTCCTGGACCTTGTTGCATAAAATAGTTTGTATGTTTACAGGTATACACAGTTTTGAAAATAAATTTGAATATTTGGGTGGTGTTAACGTCCCCAAAAAGTTTACATGCACAGACACAAATGGCATCAAACACGCTCTACTTGTTAAGGTAACCTTACATTTTATATTAATATGAACCGAACTAGCAATATACAATATAAATGTAACTAATAAATATAAATTGAATAGTTTCAGAAAACAGAAACTTTTTTGGGGGTACAAGGGAATTTGACCACAAGACTAGGAGACAGTTTTGCCATAGGCTGTGCCGAAAAAAGATGTGATATGTGTTTATAGGTTCATTCTATAATACCTATAGACCTGTGTCGGTGGCCTAATGGTCCAATGTGTCAGTCTCACCATCCTGAGTATACTTGGCTGGGTTTTAAATCCCATTCAGGTCTACTCAAATTTCCCAAGCTCTCTCCATACAAATGTGGGTACATTTCCTCTAAAATCTACTTTCCTCTTCCTAACCAAATTAGTGTAAATATGTGAGCAGCTCAAACAAGTAGCAAGCTAAGGTGCACAAAAAATAATAATATACATATTTTGATATTTTAGCTCTTTGTTACTAACACATGGATACGTTGGTTTGTGTTGGTAGGGCCAAGACGACCTAAGGCAGGACGCAGTCATGCAGCAGGTATTCACCATCTTGAACATGCTCCTGCGCGAGAACAAGGAGACCAACAAGAGGAAACTGCTCATACGCACTTATAAGGTATCGCATTCTATCATTGGCCGACTCTACTTTCTAGGTTGTTTTTTGGCTTCTTCTTTTTCTTGAAAGTTGTTTTACCACCTGGAAAAAACCACTGGAATTTTCTAAATACAAAATTATTAGATACCATGTGTAAAATATGAGTTTTAATTATTTACAATTCGTGTGGTTTTGTGAAGAACACCGACATATTTGTCATTAATAACTCTGGTGTCAATAATTTATTATAATACATTAAAAATAGCAAAAAATTTGATAAATTTTCATTTAAAATACTTGAAAAATGCATGATTTTTGGTTTGAAAAGCCTAGAAAGTCAAGAAATTTCAAAACTTTGAAGTTTATCAACTCTAATTACTTTGAGCCACTCTTAAATTTTTCCTTTTATTTGTTCCTATTTGTGTTCTATCATTCTTGACCAAATTCCTCTTTCTCTCTTTGTTTAACAATGGAGAAATGATTATTCAATATTGAAAATTGATTTTAAAAAATAAGGAAAGATAAATTAATTGAGAGTGGAAAAATGTGGAAGCCAGAAGAAAGATAAAAAGATGTCATATCTGTGTGTTGGATTCTTCCCACAATTTCTACCTTTTCCTAGCTGGGTTTTCCTTACAAAATTTTTACTCGATCAACTTTATCTCTTTTGCCCTTTGGTTTTTTGGTTTCGTCTCTTAAAAAGTTGAGCCTTTGAAGATATGAAATGGGTTTGTGTTCTTATCTTTGTGTCTTAAAATGGAAATATATCATATACAATATGTGTGATTCAGAGTTAATTTGAATCAGGATGATCCAAACATAGAAAATGCTTGGACTAACAGTGAGGGTGCATGTGTATAGTGCTCTGCAAGGACTCGTATTTCGATCTACTTGATATAGGTTATTGTATCGTGTCTAGTTATTGTGTGGGGGGGTTTGTGACATGAGTGTAGAAATGGAGAGGGAGGAAGAACCCAACAAAAAGGGTATTTTACAGCTTGACTGGAATGTTAAGGTATACTGGTGTGGAATGGAGGAGAGGAGAAGTTTAGACAAAGGAGATGTAGAAAGGCATCTCTCTGGACGGCTGTTAGAATTCAACTAGCTTAGTGCAAGGCTGTATCAAGTACAGCTCAATGCAAATGTTTACAATATACACCCTAAAAATGATTTATGTTTAGCTTCTCTCTCTGGTAGAAGGTCGGCACCAAGTGAATATCTACACTCCAGATGAGCAAGGGTTTAATGGGGCTGTTTAAATAAAAAACATTGCTAAATCTGCACATCCAAACTTTTATTAAAGAGTGGGTTTTTTTGTGTGTGTTTTTTTTACTGTCCTTAATAGTATTGAAATGAGTTTGTATTAATTTTTCTGTTTTTATCACATTATATTAAAAAAAACTCTTCTAATTTATTAATTATTGTGGCTTGAATCTTTTAATAATATAAAAACAACTTATTTTAGGTTTTAAAACATTACTTTTCTTTAAGATGTCTTAGCTCTATTTCATTTAATCTGTTTTTGTATCTACATAAGTAAATTTTAATAATATATAGATTTATTAAACCTGAGATCAGCTCGACACTCGAGAGCTTTATGAAAAGCTTGCTCAAGATAGACTCAAATTTAAGGGGGAAAAAACTGGTGCTCACATATCCATACATTTGTCTAATTTTGATTAATATCATTATTTTCCGTTTGTACAGATTGTGCCTTTGTCTCAGCGAAGTGGTGTTTTAGAGTGGTGTCAGAACACTATGCCATTGGAGGATTACTTAGTCTCAATAAAAGGAGCACATAAGCGATACTTTCCTGAAGATTATAATAATAATCACTGTCGATCTCTAATGAATGTAAGTAACACTGGCTTGTTTATTAATGATTAAAATAGTATATCTTCTAAATGCTGTAAAAATGTACTACTCTAAGGAAAACATTTTCACTTATTGACGTTTATCTTTGCATCTTTTATTATATTGCTCATAATGGTGTCTTTTTTGGGAGGGGGAGGATATGAGGGGAGTACACTACGTATTACACACTATTTTTTTACCCAGTGCAACCAGGTGATTGGTGTTATTTTCTAGAGGTGCATGAATAGCATTTTCTATCAAATTGAATAGCAAAATTTTGAACAAATACCCTATAGTAGAAATTGAATTGTTAATCATTTGAAAATAATTTTTATTCGTCAATATTTTAATTGTTTTATATTTAATTATTGCCACAGTACCAATACAACTACAGAACTTAATATTTGACACCTCTTAAAATATTCTCTAGGCTTGACACATCTTTTGGGCTCTACTCTGTCAGGGTTGTCCCCCTCTCTGTCTCACTAACAACAGACTGAAGCCTCAAGCTGCACACTCACTTTGTATTTTCAATGTGTCTCTTCATATGAAAAAGGAATATTTCCAAAAAGTCAAAACAATGTGTTGTGGAAGTTGGAAGAAGTGGGTAGTATGAAAAGTTTAAGAAGAAATTAAGAGAGAAGTGTGTTTGTTCCTATCTAGACTTAACCTAACTATCGTTTCAGGTTGGGTTCTTTCACGTTCGCTAACTTTAGATAATTTTCTGGATTTTAAGTAGGGAAACTGGTTATATTTTCAGGTAGAATGTTTTTTTATAATTTGTAAAGCCGATTTCTACTTCACACTTTGTAAAGGGAAAACATTTCAAATTTTTCGTTCCCAAAGAAGTTGAACTTCAAAGGCATTCTGTTTCCTCCCAAGATGTCTGCCACTGTTTCCATTGTCCTCCACCCAATTTACACTCATTAGAAGCTATTTAACAAGTTAGTGTCGATTTTCAAACATACTCTAAACAAGTATGCCACAACTTAACGTTTCTAAGAAACTGGACTCTCTTTCAGCAGTAAATCCATACCGTATGAAAAAGAAAGAATATCTGGAATTTAAAAAACTTGAGATAGCAGACCCAAATAGTGTAATACCCTAGAATGAGGTGAATTTGTACACTTTTTATTATATTTTTAGCTCCTGTGACATGACCTTTAGGCTAAAATGTTTGAAAAAATTATCTAAGCAAGATACGATCTTTAGCAAATAGATAAATGCTAAATATCATGTCTGCAAGTAAAAAACAAAAACTAAAAATGTACAGCTCTATTTGAGGGGGACTCTGGACAACTTTATATTTCCTTTTAAAAATCAAAGTTAGATATAAGTAAGGTGTCTTTGGACACTAATAATTGATGGATAGATATTTTTCACATACAAAATTTACATTCCAACATAAGATTAAGTTACTTACAAGTGTAAATAGATTACAAATACACTTAAACACATATTATATTTGGAAGAAGGTACAGGAAAGGTGGATAGAAACATATAAAAGGGACTTAAACACATATGTAACTACTCTACATATTTAATATCGACAAACTTGAACACAAACCTTCCTCTTTTTAAATCTACTGGTTTTTTTTAAATTTACGGACAATTTGAGTTTTATCTATAATACACTCATCCTCTATTTCGGTGAAAATAAAATATATTTCTTTCTTATAAATTTTCTTAGCATTTCCGAAGTCACCCCACGAATTCCCTATAAAAAGTAAAAGGGCAAAAAAAAGTTTATAAACAATTTTGGCCTAAATCTAATGTAAACATTATATTAACTGGCAACCATCAAATTCAAAATAAAAATTCCTATAACTATACTCTGAAACTACTTACCAAATTACTAGTTATTAGAAAAAATGTTTAATTATGTCTACTTTATGGTTAAACTTAAAAAAATTCCACAATAAATTCTAGAGAAAGAAAACAAACTAAAAAAAGCTGTCACATGAATGACTGTTAACTCTTGTTTGAAAATCATTTGTAAATGTTAAGTTGTTTGATCATCAACTTGGTGCTAATACTGCTTACGTGAATAATAACAAGGCCGTCCGGAGATACCCCAGTCTACGATACTAATTCGAAATGCAGGCATTGAAATATATATTTACCAATAAGATAGTTTTAGGGTTAAATATAAAAAATACATCAGAACACAAATATTTTCAGGCATAAGGTTATTAGTCATCTTGGTCTTTTTTTGAAATCCTGAAGCTATTTATGAGTGCTCTAAAACATTTTATGAACTATCTCTTTTGTTTTTAGTACTAAAGTTTGTTTTTCATATTTGTTTACAATCTCAAACACCTTTCACAACTAAAAGAATAAATTTTTTTAAATGTGTTTTGATTTCTATATACTTGCATGTTTTTGTTTTTGTTTTCTAGAGAGCTTGTAAATTATCAAATGCGGAGAGACTGAAAGTGTATTTAGATATATGCAAGAATTTTCACCCAGTTTTCCACCATTTCTTCTTGGAGAATTTTCGCACTCCGGGAGTCTGGTTTGAACGCAGACAAGCGTACATGCACAGGTTAGTCTGAATTAATTCCTATTCAATGTGTTACTGTTACATCTGCATAACTAAGTTTATAGGTTGGCAAGTACTTGAGAAATCTGTAAATTGTCGAGAAAGGGATACATCTGGAAGGCAGGTGGGAATACCTGTGTATTGCTGGTGAGGTAAAACATAATACATTGAGGAAACAAATAGCCGAAACTATTGTTAATGCATTTTAGTGGGGATAGTCCCTCATAGATATCATATTCTGAAAATTGAAAAATGACACCTGGACACGGGAATCGAACCCAGGGCCTTCGGCTTAGTGCGCCAATGCTCTTACCACTGAGCTATCCAGGATTCGTCCCGTGCCCATGGTCATTCTTCACTCATAGTTTAAGGCAGAGTCTAAGATGGACGTGCGGAAGTCGTCAGCTTATAAACATGTGATTATATAAGATCACAGCAATCAGACAACGCAGCCATTAGCGACTCGGTAGTTGGCATTTTGCAGCCATTAGACAATTATATATATATATATATTGTATAGGATTGCATAGGATAGCTCAGTGCTAAGAGCATTGGCGTACTAAGCCGAAGGTCCCGGGCTCAATTCCCGTGTCCAGGTGTCATTTTTCAATTTTCAGAATATGATAATACATTGAGGTTGTGCAGTGGCAAAACAACATTGTGGGGGAATTATAGTAGACAGTTATGTAGGGCAGTCATGACTGAGCTCATGGTCTCTATTGTATGGTTAAACATGTCCCTGCAGTTCAATCGGTTATGCACAAAGAGACAACATGGAAAGATGTAGGATGAGTAATTAATTATTGTTTCTTGTGGTAGTAGTGAAGCATCTCTAATGTAAAAAAAAACTTTGTTTATTCTTCTTCAACTGTGGATATGGCTGTGTTAAATTGCTGTCTTTGCCAGCATCCCATTAGTTGTGACCTTTTTCTGTGTTGGTAAAAAGTCAAATCCAAGGACTAAATACAAGGTCTGCATAGTTAGGAAGAGGAGGAGGAATTTACAGATAAAAATTACTACAGAAGTTGCAGAGAGGGTGGAGGAATCCTTTCTACTCGCCCTGTCATGAATTACTAAGACAAAATACAAGATATGTTAGGAAAGTAAATGCTTTTCTAAATATGGCCGTGAGAGGGCTTTGGTTGTTGTGCACATGTGCGCTAAACTCCCTCGTGTATTAACTAACCCCAGATGCCATTAAGGGTAAGTCACTGTTTGTTTACGTTTTGTTTTGAACATTTAAAATGTTTAAGACAGTCGAAGGACCCGCCAACTGTGAAATATGATTTGCTATCCATTTTTTGGATGTAAGAAATGTGAAACCAGCCGAATTCATCGGTAGATTAGTGAGGTTTACGGTGAAAATGTATTGATTGATGGAGTGGTGAGTAAATGGGTTGGACAACTAAATGAAGGACGTAAAAACATGCATGATGAGGCATGGAGTGGGCAGCTATCTGTCTTGGTACAGAAAATCAATGGAAAATTTTTTGAAAACGGTTTATATTTCTTCACTTTCTTAGGAATTACCACAAATTTCAAAAACTGTTCTATATGAATAATAATAATAGATAAGAAAATAATGATAATAATAAATTATTACTAGCACCGCGTCTTACTACCCGTTCGGGTTATACGCACTTACGCTAATGTGTAATGGTAGGGTGATTGTGAAATGAAATGGAGGACCTACAGTTTAACGTGGAATCCGAACCACGGTGGAGGCCTGGCATTCCCCACATTCACAAGATGTCTTATCAGAGGTGAAGGAAGGGTTTGGTAATCAGATAAATCTTTGCCAGGACCGAGGATTGAACCCCGGCCACCAGCATAGAAGTCTGACACCTTACCCCTAGACCGCCAGGTCACCGATAATAAAAAAAAAATGTTATTTAAAAAATAGTAATAATAATAATGTTAATTTTAAAAATAATATTATAGAAATAAACTATATTCTGTTGAGGCCTGGTGGTAATCTTGATTTGGTAATCCTATGGTTGGCCAGTTCCCACTGTCTAATTGAGAACTGTTGCACTGTTTGGGAAATGCTCCTACTATTTTGGTGGTGTAGCAGGTTTGAAAGTCCTGGTTGTGGGTACAGGCTTGTCCGGATCTTTGTGGTTTGTGATTGTTCATTCGCTGTCTGAGAGAACCTGTAGTGAGGCCTATATATTCTCCATCACATGATTTGCAATGTAGTTGATATATCAAGTTATTGGTTTTGCAATTGTAATAACCAGGGATTTTGTATTCCAAGTTGGTTACTTTGCTGTTGAAGGATGTAGCTGGTAGGTGGATTCCACATGTGCTGCAACGGGTGCTACCGCAGGGGTATGAACCTTTGGTAGTCAGTTTTTCTTCTCGGATTCTCTTGGGGTCGGGAAGTTTGGGATGTACTAGAATATTGTGGAGATCGGGTGGCTGTTTGAAAGTGATCCTTGGGGGTGAACTAAGAAGGTTTTGGGTCTGGGTGAAACTGGTTAGGAATTTGTAACCACTTTTAAGGATGGTGTTGATACGTTGTAGACCAGGATGGTATTGAGTTGTGAGAGGGATGTCCTCGACTTTTTTTGGAGGGTCGTAGTCATCCCTGGAGAGTTCTCTGGAGATTTGGTTGTCTATTAGAGGCTTGGGGTAACCTCTACTTTGGAAAGTTGTGGAGCGTTGTTTACAATATTCAGTTATATCGTCGGGTTCTGAACATATCTGTTTGGCTCGTGTGGCAAGGCTGAATTGTAGAGACCTTTTTGTGTATGAAGGATGGCTGCTAAGGTAGTGAAGGTATTGTTGGTGATTGGTGGGTTTTATATGTACAGTGGTACGAATTTGGTTGTTTTCAAGGAACAGATCCACATCAAGGAAGGTAAGACTATCATGTGATTTGTTATGGGTGAAGTTTAAGGGGCTGCAATTGTTGAGATTATCTATAAAGACGTCCAAGGATTCTTTGGATTGAGGCCAGATCATGAAAATGTCGTCGATGTAGCGAAGCCATAGATAGGGTTTGATGGGCTGAGAATGTAGAAAGCGTTCTTCTTGTAGTCCCATGTACAGATTTGCATATGAAGGAGCCATGCGTGTACCCATAGCTGTGCCCTTTATCTGTAGGTAGTGTTTGTCTAGAAAACTAAAGTTGTTAAATTGAAGGATCATCCTAGCCAGCTCCACCAGAAAAGAAGTGGTAGGTTTGGACCCAGGAGGTCTGCGCTCTAAGAGATGCTCCATTGCTGACATTCCATGCACATGAGGGATGTTGGTGTAGAGTGCTGTGGCATCAATAGTGACCAGAAAACAGTTCGTTGGAAGATTTTCAATTCTGTGAATTTTGTCTAAGAAGTGTTTTGTATCCTGTATGAATGAGGGAAGTTGTTTTACAAAGGATTGTAGGTGTGAATCAACCAGAGATGAAATTCTCTCAGTTGGAGAGCCACAACCAGATACAATCGGACGCCCAGGCGGAGGTCTAATTTCTTTGTGGATTTTAGGAAGGAGATACAGTGTGGGAGTTTGAGGTTTTTGTGGAAAGAGAAGTTGAATTGAATTGGTGGTGATATTCTGCCAGGGAACTTCACGTTGTAGGAACTCTTTAATCTGCGCGTTGTGATCTTCAGTTGGGTCTTCTCTGAGTGGTCTGTAGATGGAGTGGTCGGATAGCTGACTTTGTGCCTCTGTGATGTAGTCGATACGGTTCAAGATGACTGTGGTGGAGCCCTTGTCAGCTGGTAGGATGATTATATCAATGTTGTTTTTTAGTGCTTTGATAGCTTTTTGTTTGTTGGTGTTGACGTTTCGTTTCAAAGGTAGTGTCTTCAGGAAGAGTGGATCGGCGATATTGGAAAGGAGGTAAGTGATGAACTGTTCCAGAGGATGTTCTGAGGTTAGTCCCAATCTTAAGGTGGCTTGAACTTGTATAGGGATGGATCTATGGCTTTGTCAGGGCTGGTAGTATTGGATTTGTCCTGGGATAAATGTTTCAATCTTAGAGTGCGAGCATAGGAAAGGACTTTCTGAACTAGGGCAAAGTGATCAAATTGGGAGTGAGGGGAAGAGGTGCACAACAGTAAGCAACTTGGCAGTGCTCTGACTTTTCTCGTGCGATACAGTGATGGTGGTGATAATTTTCAAAGACATGTCATCACGGCATAAAACAGTAGTCAATGGATTGGAAGCACAATATATCTCTAAAAAGCAGAAATCCAAGCAAACAATTTCAACCCGAAGGACCATGTGCACCATATTTTTAGACAGATAGGGAGTTTTGCTTGTTGATTTCATGCCACGAGGCACAATAAATGCTGCATCCTATTGTGAGTCCTTGAAGAATTTATGTTGCTTCCCGATAATGCTGGGAACAAATTAATCATCCCCCCTACAGCCCAGACGTCAAGTGGCTTTCACTGGTTCTTGCGTTTGAAGCCGTTCCTTGCCAGTCAGTGCGACGATGATGATGTCAAAAGAGCTGTGCAACATTGGCTGTCTTACAGGCGGCTTCATTTTATGAAGAGGGTATTTAGAAATGGACACTGCACTTTAACAAATGCCTTAATATTGGCTAAAATTTGGTGGAAAAGTAGTTTAAGGTATGGCCTTTCTTGTAACAATAAAGTTGTTTAGAAATAAATTGTATCTATTTTTTTAATAGCCAACCGGTACTTACTTTTCGAATATGCCTCGTACATAACACTGTAATGTGTATATGTATCTGTGTCTGTCTCTGTGGGAGTTTTTTAATTATAAGATAACATATTACATTAATTGTTATATTTGTGTTGACAGTGTTGCCACATCATCCATGATTGGTTACATCTTGGGTCTAGGTGATCGCCATGTCAAGAACATTTTGTTGGATAAAACCACAGCCGAGATCATCCACATAGACTTTGGTTGGTTTCAATCTACTGTAAACTCATTCATTTAATAAATGTGAAATCAAATGTTGATATTTTAAAGTGTGGATAGCATGAAGAGGAATACTTCAAATAACTCATCTAATTTTTGAAGGGAAAAAAACAGAAAAGGAATATTATAAATTTCTTCTGAATTAAAAAAAAAAAAATTCTGGTGAGTTTTTATTAAAATAGCTTTAAGAGGCATCCGATTTTTAAAAATTTGTCAAAGGAGCACTACTCCAAATAGCCTCTAGAACTTGGGAGTATCAAAATTTCAACAAGATTTAGGAGCGAGCATTATTCTAAATAGCTGTTAAAAGCGTATAATTTTCAAAAATTCACTTAACAAGGAACACTACAAACAACTTCTAGGAGCATCCAATTTTCTAATATTAACTGAAGGAGGAAGGGATAATCCCTAAAAACTTTTTTTTATCACTTGTCTTCCCCCCTACTCTCCTTCTCACACAAATGAAGTTCCCCCACTACTGTATAAAGTAACAATGTTAGGGTTTAGTAGTGAGTCTTAAACATCATGACATAAAGTTATGATTTTGAAACCTCACCCATAAATTAAATAAATTTCTCCCTACACCCAGGGTGTAATGAGGTGGACATAATAGAACTAGCTCAAGATAGGTAGGTGGCTTACTTTTATAAGTGTGACAGTGAACTTTCCAGTTCTTAACGCCATAAAGTAAGTAAGCAGGCTTAAGTAAAAAATGTAAGAATATGAAAATATGTAACATTGAATAAACATTATTTCCCCATGTTAGTAATACATACATATATTATTGACACAAAATTTAATTATATTGCTGCAAATTTGCTGAAGGAAGTAATAGAAAAACATTTTCCTAAATATATATACACATTCAATTACTTTTTTAACGAGTTGCACAGAGTTAATGGTTTAATCTCAACATACTATCTGGTATTAATATTACACTAATATGTATAGACATGGTGTAAAGAAGTTAAAATATTGTGGATTGATTTGGCCCACGTTGTGACGCCAATTGTAACGGTGTGAAAAGATGCCCCGCGTTGTGACGTCAATTGTAAAGTACTGAATACTGGATGCCCCACGTTGTGCGCCAATTGTAACGGTGTGGATGGATCTTCTTGAAGAATGCCCCGCGTTGAGTACGCCAATTGTAAAGTCACGGAAAGATTGTGGCTGTTGGCCCACATTGGTGCGCCATTTGTAAAACATGTAATTTAAACAATAAATATTGGACTAGATGTTGAGATAAATCTGCCCAAGAAATGAGAAAAACTGTGTTTTGCTGTCACAACGACAATTTTATTTGTCCTTAAGTTGTTTTGTAATTAAAATAAACCACCACTTAATGTTGCAAAACGCTTCCATCTCGTCTGCCGTAGAAGAGTAGAAAGCCAAGAATGACCGTCTAACAAGCTAGCGTCCTCTCGAGTCGAGCATGTCAACCCCGACCACTCCTTGCTTTCTTTCCATCGACCAATAGGGTTAGTTTTTATATTAGCGCGCATTTAGGAAAACAGATGTGCTACTCTGCACCTGCTATTTGTTTACTGCGTATTAACCCGGAAATAAAACCATGCTTCTGACACGTGCAGCTAAATCAAAGAAAAAAAAGAAACATGGCCGTAGTCTAGAAAAGATGAGTTTACATTATATTAACTGAAAAGAAGAAATATTATTATATTTACTTTAAAATATGATCGCGAATATTAAAAAGACAGGAAAAATCCATATCATTACAATGGTTGGTCTTGTTTGATTTTCCCTTGATTGAGTTTGGGTTTCGTTTTCGCCATTTGTTATTTGCCTAGCACTTTTACCCATTTATAATCCTGACCAAAGAACAATGATAAAAGGAGCTAATCAGATCCAAGAATGGTTGTTTTTATACTTGTTGACTGGTGTTTACAAATTGACACACCACATGAGAAATGTGCTGTTAATGCCACTATTTTTCAACGACAAACCAGCAAACCTGATTTGTACCTTGCTCACTGCTATCCTTTGACTGGGTACATTTTTTATGAAAGTACAGGTTGTCTAAAATTAGTGTACATCGTTTAAAAGAATTTTTTATAAGAAAGATATAAAATAATACCATTGTAAAAAAAACATAAAAGAATATTTCAAACTAAAACTTAAAATACAGTCTCAAACAACCTAATTGACCGACATTTCGCTTTTCACATATCTAACTGGCAGAATTAAAATATGTAATTACATAAAAATCTGGGTTCTAATAATGACTTTCTGATCTATACCTTAAAAAAAAAAGTGTGATGAGGATGTATATTAATTCCATTATATTATTATTAGCACCGCATCTTACTACCCGTTCGGGTTGTACGCACTTACGCTAATGTGTAATGGTAGGGTGATTGTGAGATGAAAGGGTGATTGTGAGATGAAATGAAGGACCTACAGTTTAACGTGGAATCGGAACCACGGTGGAGGCCTGGCATTCCCCACATTCACAATAAATTCCATTATAGTACCCTGAATCATATTTTTAGGGTAAATTTTTTTTTTTATATAGGCTCATGGTGAAATCTACCTAGGGGATGGCTAGAATTATTTTTTTATATATATATAAATACACATCTTGAGTTAATTTAATGTGATAATTGAGATTTTAGGTGATATGAATTGTGTAGGACTCTTAATAGTTTACTAATCTAGTTGGGTATTGAGTAGAAATACTTAGTAACAAAACTTGCTCAAATACTAAAATTTGGTGGCACGATCAACACATCTTTTACCAAACATTTTCATTCAGAATCATTTGATAAAACTTCGCACAACCGTAGGAAAAGCATGGAGGGGAAGGGGAAGATTTCACCAGGAATTATGCTGGAATTTTATTTTAAACAATTTTTCTTAACTAGTAAGTAAATATTTTATTTTTTCTTTGTTTTAGGTATAGCATTTGAACAAGGTAAAATCCTCCCAACTCCTGAAACCGTTCCCTTCAGACTGACCCGAGACATTGTTGATGGAATGGGTGTGTCCGGGATAGAAGGAGTGTTTAGGAAGTAAGTGCACTATTCTACCATTCTGAAATAAAGATTTTTTTTTTATGTATTGCGTCTTACTACTTATTCGGGTTATTCACATATTTACATTAATATGGTAGGAATGAGGATGGAAGTAACTTAATGAAATGTACTCACATTTGTATGAATAAAGAGCGGTAAATTGTTTTGTAAAAACCACTCTCACACCCTAATGAGGTTCAAACCTCGATCGCTTGTGTCATTGACAATTTAGTGGATTACATGAGTGATGCCAAACAATATTGCATACAACCACCAACGTGAGTAATATATGGTCTGGCCTTGATTTTGATTTTAACTAGTTTTATATTATTTTATAGATACAACACCTTAGCTCAGTCAGTAGCGTTTCTTTCTACAGAGCTAAGGTTCCCGGGTTTGATTCCCGGCATGGCCGAAAAATTTATCATTTATGAAAATATGGGTTTAACTTCCACAATGACAGCCGGCGACTGGACATTGTGCCTGTCATCTTAAGTTAAATTATAAGGTATATGAAGCTACGACAGGCCTAGACAGCCGGTAGTGGAAAATATAAGACTTGAATAAAAAAGTGACCCAGGCCATGTGCTGGAAACAGTAATAGATGTAAGTGTATTATTTTATAGACGTGTATCCTTAAGATTCACTCCTCTAAAATACAGGGTTGTCACTGACCTGGAAAGTCAGGGAAATGCAATTATGGTCAGGGAATGTTTTTTAGTGTATTCCATTAAATTGCAGATTATATTCTTCACAGTGTCTTTGATAATAAATCACTTATTTTGAGGTAAGATGGTATACTATGTACTGTAACTTCTTATTTTTGAAACCTGATTTGGGTGTGGCTACGGCCAGGAGGATGTGAACCATTCTTATGCAAATTTCAGTCTGCAAGGCCCATTAATCTTTACTTGTACAGTGATCTGCATCTTATGAGCCATGTTGTTAAATCTGTTGACTGTGGTAGTAAACTTGTTGCTCTGGATCTTAATTGTTGTGAAAATCTACTCCAGTTAACACACATTAACCTCGGGTTCCGTACAGTGAAACATCTAAAGAATGTAAAAGGAACTGAGAAAGACATTCTTGCATTCAGAATGAAATGCAAGAAGCTTGTGATAACTTTAAAAAGAACTGCAAGCCATGGATACTATGTTCATTGATTATTTTATAATAGGAATCAATATATAAATTAGTCAAAAGGTGTGTGATGGTATGTTTATAGAATAGGAATGCTCACACTGTATTGGCAGCAATTGTCTAATATTGCTACACGTTCCTATCAGGAGAAGGAGTAGGTCACTATTTATAGTTATTATCTTAAATTGACATACCGTAAGTATTATTGATTTCTATTAATACTTTGTCACCAGCAGCTTATGGAAAAGTCAGGGTAATGAATTTGATAATATCAGTGGCAACCCTGTAATATAAAAAACATTGAAATTGCAGATGTTAACAAAGTCTGTAAATAAGTACATATAACTGTCAAAAATATAAATCTGTCAAGTTTTACCAATTTTTTTTTAGCACCCCGTCTTACAATCTTTCCAGATTACATGCATATGTTGGTCTACTAATTAGGCTAATGCGTTTGGGATGAGAAAGTTTGAATTCAAAGGAAGTGTACTCGCATTCCTGTGGAGGGCGAGTGAAAAAACACCCTCATTAAACTCGAATGGGGTTCGAACCTCAATCTCCCTCTCATTGGCAGTCTAGTCTAACACGTGAGTGATGCCTTAAAAGACGCAGACACCAAAGCAGGCCAAATTTTATTATTAAATTACTGCTTGGACTATTATAGAAGAGTATGATAAATTGGAAGGAAGTCATATTTTTGAAGGTTTTTACTGTCCTGATAAGATACATTTGTAAAAAAAAAAAACTATTAGCAGCATTGATACCAATTCATTTGCAAAATGTTGCCATGTTATTTCTCCTTGATTTGACTTGTAGGTCATGTGAGAAGACCATGTCGGTTCTGCGTCAGAACCAGGTGACCATCCTGACCATCCTCGAAGTGTTGCTGTATGACCCCTTGTACGCTTGGACCATCACGCCAGCAGAAGGGTTCAAGCGTCAACACAAGGACCAAGGCCCCATCAGGGATACTGATAGAGGTTTGCAAATAATGACTAAATAGGCGTGGGATCACTAGATTGATGCAAGGGAAGAAGGGTTAGGGGTGTACACTGTACACTCTTCTGTTACCAGCTTGCCGAGTGGTACTATTAAACTAAAATGCTTTAGTTTTTATATTGTTTGTTTAGTTTTATCATGTACACCTACTGGTTAATTTTATTGCCCAGCTGTACTGTCTGCATTTGTGTGGAAGGAGAGTGGAAAATCATTTAGGTAAGACTATTCTTGATACACCTCGCCAAAATTTCAATTCTGACCTCTTCGTCACTGGCAAAGCAGCCTAGACAAGCTTGATGTTTCGTCCACGTACCCACAGGTACCTTGTTTAGTGTATATTTCAACATGGCGGCCTCACAGACTTAGCACAGCTCCATGGTACTATGAATATACATGGTAGGTGTGAGTGAGCGACTGATTCAGGTGTCTACGGTGCATGACGTCAAAATTGAGCGCTTTGCTTCGTGTGATACTTGTACTGGGAACCACTATATTAAGAGCATTAAAATTACTCATGTACTTAAACTTAATTTTATTATTAAGGACAGTGATAAAACTAAAGAAAAAGGAAATAAACTATTAAGAGTAAATTTGATGAAGAAAGCCCACCTAGGGAAAGAGGAAAAATGTGGTAATAATCCAATGCACAAAGGTGACATCTTCCTTTCTTCTGTCTTCTATAGTAGAAGTAGTCACACACACATTTGAACACAAATATTTGTGTTAAAATGTGTGTGTGACTACTTCTACTATAGAAGACAGAAGAAAGGAAGATGATGTCACCTTAGTGCATTGGACTCTTCCCGCATTTTTCCTCTTTCCCTAGGTGGGCTTTCTTCATCAAATTTACTCTTAATAGTCTTTTTTTTCTTTTTCTTTAGTTTTATCACTGTCCTTAATAATAAAATTATCTAGTCATTGGGTCACCTCATTTTTAAACATTTAATCATGCACTTAAACATAAGAATGGTTGCTACTCATTAAATTTATTTTCTTGGAACTTTATTTTGATATGCTTTAAACATTAAGGAAATATTGATTGAAATTGTATTTCTCCATGCACAATGTATCAAAGATTGTTTTTAAATTGGGAGTTTTAGGGGTACATTTAGTAAGCATAACACTAAACCTTTTAAATATCAAGTCATGATTCTGGCCTTAAGATGTAGCCAGTGTAAAAATCTATACTATGCACTCTTTATCTATATTTCATTTTTTTTTTAATGTTATGGTCTATGGGGGGGGGGGGG